>JAKUCV010000536.1:0-12527 GCA_028386065.3 Turnera subulata | reverse complement strand
GCAGTATGATTTATGGTTTTAGGGAAAATGTTATATATATATAAATACCTTGAAAATTATGTTTTGTTTTGAAAAATGTTATTATATATAATTAGGGAAAAGATAAATGTTGTATATATATTTTCTGAAAATTATAAATACGTAATTAATTTTCTGTAAATTATGGTAACTGGTACCTTTTGGGAAAATATGTAATTATGGTATACATGATTTATATTTCTGAAATATATAATTATTTTTATAATGTAATTATTTGGAAAAATATTTGGAAATATTATGGAAAATAAATACATATATTATAAATTCCAGGAAAAATTATGGAAATTATTATTTTGGAAATTATAATTATTTTATGAAGATATATTTTGAAAAGAGTTTTAATTAAAGTATAGTACCGAAATTATATTCGGAAATACGTATGGTTAATTATTTTCGATAAAAGATGAAAATAGAGAATAAGAACCGGGATGGGTATGTATCGTAGTATTGGCATCATTGCATACCGAATATGTGCATTTATGTGAGTATGTGTTGTTTTGATGTATAGGTTTGGATATCGGGCAGTATCCCGAGGAGCCGGCGTTGGACCGGTCATAGTTTCCGGAGTTGAGTAATCGGCCAAGGTGAGGATGGATTTCCTTCAATATGTGCCTTATTACTCGGTTATCATGTTTTGATGATTGTGCATTGTCGAATGTGCTTTTGTTGTGTTTTGGCTCGGGATGTCTATCCCGGTGCTTGTTTGGTATTTTTGGGATGTTTATCCCCGTGTCGATTTTCTGTGTCGTTTGGAATAAGTAAATGGATAATTAATGAATTGTGATGAGGATGTCGATCCTCGGTATTTTGGTTAGGGATGTCGATCCCTGTGAGTTGGTTTTTGATGACGGTAATATAATTGTCACGTGGTAAGTAGAGGTACGACCCTAGCTTATCCGTGACGGGGCCCGGAAAGATAAAATTGGATAATTGATTTTAGTTGAGTCTTTTGGTCGGTTTTGATTGTTCTTGGACTTGAGTACATCTAGTGTTCATATTGATCGTCTTTCCATTGTCGTGAGCACTTCGGACTCACCCCTCACCTGCGGGCTTTCATCCCGTAGGATGAGTTGTTCATTGTACAGGTTGATGCATTCCAGACAGGCTGTGATGGGATGTTGATCCCGGGTTCTTTTTGATCTGGCACCAGGAACAGGTTGATAACCTGGTACGACCCTAGCTTATCCGTGACGGGGCCCGGAAAGATAAAATTGGATAATTGATTTTAGTTGAGTCTTTTGGTCGGTTTCGATTGTTTTTGGCCTTGAGTAACTTTAGTGTCCATATTGATGGTCTTTCCATTGTCGTGAGCACTTCGGACTCACCCCTCACCTGCGGGCTTTCATCCCGTAGGATGAGTCGTTTCATGTACAGGTTGGGTGCATTCCAGACAGGCTGTGACGTTTCCCTTGGACGGGCTTGGATCCATAGTTTGCATTTATGCATACAGTGTTTATGTGAGTTTAAGTCTTCCGCTGTGCATACCTCTGTTATTATTGGGCCATTGGGCCAGATTTGTTAATTATGTTGTTTTACTATTTTGGGCCGTTGGGCCGAGTTATTATTGTTCACACTGTATGCTTGGTCCTATTTTGGTTGGGTCGTCACAGTTCCGGCACGTGTTTACTGTGTACGGTAAATACGGATCGGGGCGTTTCAATAACCCTTTGAATTCTTTTTTTTTTAAAAAAAAAAAACTTAAAAACACAGCGTGGCAAATGATACTTAGTGCATGCAGGATTGAGTTTTAAGACAATTAGCGCTATATAATGGTTATACCAAATCTTGAAAGCATAAACATACGACTAGAATGGCCTACAACAGCTTTGTAAACCCTTACCATTCTGAAATTTTCAGTAAACATGAATTTTATAGCGCATACATTAGTTTACAAACGAACACACATTATGACCGTACCAAGAACATATTCACATCTCTGTATATATCAGCCACCAAAAACCAATTGGAGCCATTCACTGTACATCTTATTACTCTGTGTCAAATACAAAACGTTTGGGCAATATCAGCACCCATAAATGCAAATGAAAGGCTCCATCTCTCTTTAAAATCCAGTAACATACCGAAATTGTAGTTCTACCCAGTAATAAGAACAATTATGCAATCACAATGGTACAAGGTTTTAAAATACAAGTCCACATCCACCAAATGGTTAAAGCCGGTTGCCCCACCCTCGAAGACACAGCAGCACCCTAAGACCACTAACACTTAAAAATACAAGAACGGGCAGGCTTTATTACTGGACAAAGTTTAAGCGATAAAAGATCAAAATAAATCTGAAACCATCTTACCAAAAAGTGGAACATTAGATAAATCTATGAACAGGACGTGGCAGGAACGAGGTAGGAACATGTTGTCATTTACAGTTCTGCATGTCCACCGGCTTCGGTGGATTCAGGGGTTTGACAGATTCTGGAAAATCTGTTATTGGTCCGGCAATGGACTAGTATGCAGTTGTAGAACTGGATTGTCAAACACACCGTTCTTATTCCCCAGTAATCTAGGAGGAACAACTCAATATTCCAATATAGGCAATCCATTGTTCTGCGCATCAACCAACTTAAGAGGGTGCAAGGGTGTGACAGTATCTGGAAAATCTGTTCTGGGTCCATCAAGAGAGTAATATGCAAGCATATGAGCTGGATTGTCAAACACGCCATGCTCATTCTCCACTTGTCGAGCAGGGATCAACTCAATATTCCAATATGGGCGAGCCATAGTTAGAAGATCATGATGACCGGTCGATGTTTCTCTATAACCTTGTACCCATACATACCTCAAAGAAGGAAGTTGCATCACCGCTCTGGCAATTCCAATCTCACTAAAGCAACATGCCCTCATTTCTAGCTTTTGCAGATGAGGACATCCTCTGGCGAATGCCAAGAGTCCTTCATCAGATTCCCCAACACTTCCCAGAAGCATCCATCTCACGTTTTCACTGTATTGTCCAACATAACCAAGGCCGATGTCAGTTAGACCACCCTGTCGAAGATATAAAGCTAACCTCTCGAGTTTTGTACAGCCAGTCAATAGAGCTCTAACTCCATTATCAAGTGGCAAATCTGTTATTCTTTCTTCGTGTTCCAGCAAGACCAGCCGAAAATCATTAAGGTTCTTTGAATAAGTGCCCATATACTCCAACGCTGCATTGGTGATGTCAGAAACATAAACCGCCAAGTACTCAAGCTCAAGACAGCCCTGGGCCAGAGCAATAAGTCCTCTTTGGGAAACTATGCCTTCTTCATCCTCCCTTCCATGATCATCTGCACCGCGTTCAATTCTAAGCCTCTTCAGTCGCTTACAACTGCAAGCAAGAACTTCCAATCCCCTATCTCCAATAACATTTCTTGCCTGCCATGGTAAGCAAATAGTACGTTAGCTATATCTGTTAAATGCATAAGTTCCAAGTACAAAAATATCCTCAGTTTCCTGCAACGTTGCTCACAATTTGGCATTTCACATTCCCCTACAAGGACATGCCTTTTTATCATAAAACTGACGCTGTATAGTAACTTGAATGCCTCAATAACTAGTTGCAGAACAAAATATATTAACAAGTACAGTGAGTGGAAATCCTAAAATTACAGGGGAAACAATTAGAAATCCAGATGAAACAGTCACAAAGGATAAAGCCACTGAATAATGGCATATATTTCAAGCAGAAAATAAATAACACAATGATGAGATACAACACAAATGAGAAGCAAATTAGTGACGTTACCTCGAGAACTTCTAAGTTTGGGCATTTTTGGATTAAAAGACAGTGTCCCTCTGTGTCAAGCATTGCATAGAGAAGATCCAACTTTTTGAGCAGGGATGCAAAAGGAAACAGTATTGGCATCTCATCCTTCCTCACATAGTTTATGCCCACACGGCATAACGTCTGGGGGAATATTGAATTCGGATAGTTTGAGGATTGATAATCACTGATAACACCACCACAAAATTCTTCTAAACCAGTTGCAGCACGAAAGAAACCAAGAAGATCCAGGATTTCACAATCAGTAATCTTTACAGAGACTAAAGATCGGCAATTCCTTGCTATGAGCTCAAGGTCTTCAAATCTGATTTCATTAAGATCCGTCGCATAGAAATTTAGATTCTCAAGTACCGTATTGTTCATAGCAAGCTCATGGAGCCAGTCGCCATCATTCTCAATGATTGAGCTGTCTTCCAAAAATAATGTTCGAAGTTGCCTGAGGAAGTACATTATGAAAGTCAAAAAGGAAAGATAACACAGCCAGAGAGATGACATGAATGCTCCTAAGGAATAAAGGTGCAGCAATAACGAGTTAAAGCTGTGAGCATGAGTGGAGCACAAACAATGTCAAACATAGTGGCAAATTGGAGTTATATCCCTACTGAATCTCATATTGCAAATCATCATACAGCCAACCATGAATATAAAGATACAGAAACTAATGGTGGCCCCAAAAAACCAACCAGTCCCAAGAGCTCAACATGTAGCATCCAGCTTTTCCAACAATTTAGCCAATTAACTTTTACAACTACTTATCAGAATCACAAACTTACAGAATCCAATAGCAAGAGATGCTTTCTTCTCGAAATATGTATCCAACTAACAATTACAAAAGCTAAAAGAGCAATTGCCAGTGGACTTTAATTCAACAATTAAACGCCATCCTAAATGAATTTCTAATCAAATTATCAGCCAAAAATTTTTTAAAAAAAATACAAACTTTTTTTAATAAAAAGAAAATACTAACAAGCATCCAAATTAAACGAGCCAAGGTAGAAACAATGACTAGATAAATCTGGGTTACCTGCAGAATCGGCCCACGTGCAAGAGGCCATCGGTAGAGAATCCAGAGCACTTATCAAGCTTCAAGGCATGTAAAGCCTTGCCCTTTGCTTTGGCGAGCAGCTCGAGATCCGAATCCCTGACAATCATCCGCCGAAAATGGAGGGATTTCAAGTTAGTGAAGTCCGGGCCGACAAGCTCGGCGACCCAAGGGGTGACGAACCCGCCCCAGTCGTCCGGAATCAGGTTGTAGAACATGGCCGCCCTGGGCTTCCCTTTCAGCTTCAGCGACTCCAGGTGGCTGAAACGGCGCCGCAGCCGCTCGGGGCTGGCCGTGTAGCACATCGCGATGGTCACGTGCTTCCTCGTGAGCGCGTCCAGCTCGCACCACCGCCTCGACACCAGCGATATGGCGCCCCTGTCCCGCGGGTCGTCCACGTAGGGCAGGACGCACTCCAAAACGACGTCGGGCATCGCCACGACGCTGCTGCCGTGGTAATTCACTCTGCTCCGGTGGTTATTGCTCTCCTCCATGTGTATATCTTCCAAAATAGGAAACAAAAATCTATTCTTTTTTTGCTGTTTTTTTTCTCTTCTCTGCTTCTAATTTCTAAAAAAAATAACCAGAAATGGCCTCCACGGATTTGAAACTACTCCTTCACTAAAAAGAACTAAACTGGATAAAACCCTCAAAAATCCGATCTCCTTGAAGCTACTACTACTACAAAAGAAAAGAAAAACAGAGTAAAAAGGAACCAATCATGAAGAGAAAAGAAAAGAAAAGAAAAAAAAACCGTTAAGCTACACAATCAACTGATATAACTAACAAGGACAACAAGCTCCGTACTAACAGCTACTACTCTCCTCCATGAGACAACAACACAAAAGGGGAAAAAAAAACCGTTAAGGGGATCTCCGATAACGAACCCGAGACTTGAACCGGATCGAGACGGCAGCAGCAGGAGATCGATTAAAATGGTAAATTAAACGGAGCATGGATGGAGAGAGAGAGAGAGAGAAAGGGTAGTGAGAAGAAGGACGGTGATGATTGGGAGGGAGAGAAATGATCGGACGGCGACAGTTGAGGCGGTTTGGATTATCCTTTTTTTATTTATATAAATATATTCTCCTCCTTGGGTGGGGTTTTTGTATTGCTTTTTGTGTTTGTGTTTGTGTTTGTAATAATAATACAGAATAGTAGTATAAAGGGTGGGTATTATTATTTATTTTGTTTATTTTTTTTATGGGTAGAGTGGTAAAGAAAGAAAGGAAGGGGTATTTAATTTATTGGTTAATGGGTGGATGAGGAGGAGGAAGGAGGGAGGGGAGTGTGTGAGAGTGGAGGAGGGTGCGGCTCCTCAACCAAAAAAGAATCAGGAAAGGAAAGCAAAGGTAGATGATGAAGGGAAGAGGGAGAGGAGGGAGGAGGGGGTGGTGAAGATGGGAGAGGGAGAAGAGGACAAAACAATACGGGTGGGGAACCCATCAGAGGATTATTTATTAAGGGGGAAAATGAAAGATGAGTAAGGGAAGGAGGAGGGGAGGGCAAGGATCGTATACTCACTCACTCTCTCCCTCTCCCTCTCTATATATATATATTTTTATATTTCCCATTTGTCCATTTTTTTTTCTTCTAGAGAGGGGGGTGGGGGGGATGATGGTCAAATGGCAAATGAGGATTGGATTGGATCAAAATGGTGGTTTTTTTTTTTAGAGGAACAAAAATGGAAATGCAATGAAAAAAATTAAACTTTTGGGTGTTGCTTTTTTTTTTTCTTTTATTTGTGTTTATGATGATGGTGTATGTGTACATATGGAGGAAGAAGCGATAGGGGAATAAAAGCCTACAGCAATAATAAAGGCCAAAGGGGCCAACTTGCAAATCCCCACACTTCAAGACGCACCTGCGGGCGATAACCCAGCCCCAGGTGGTGGAATTGTTTAATAATGGAAAATTTGTCGGGTTCTACGCCTTGTGTAATGCTATATATGGATTTTTCTTTTTTACCAATGAATTTGATACCATTGGCGCTCGTCAATAAGAATACTACTAGTAATAAGTAGTATAGTACAAGAAAGTTTGGAAAAAATATACCTGAATGTAATGAAACCAGTTAGTTTCCATATCCTTGTGAAATCATTCAATTCACCAGGTTGATTTCAGTTCCATGAGTCATCTAATAGTAATGAGTATTAATTTGACTTGATACACTAAGATTTTTCTTGATTAGTTTTAATTATTTTCCTTCAGTTTTCTATTGTGTAGTGGTCCGAAATCTTTTCTATCCTAATTCAGACTCATTTCATACATGGAAAAAAATTACAGTGAAGACACAATGTTTTTGTTAGTAATATTAATGCTTGTACTCGAACATATTTGAACATTAGAAGATTTGATTCGGATATTCGACTGGGCGATTAATGTCACCAAACTAACTAATCTATAATTAAGTACTGAACTACCTGAAATAAGGCATTATTTTTTTCCAAGTAATACCAGGCTTTGAGTACATAAAGGTCTATTTTGATGGGCTAGTTAATTACTCGCTCCTTTTTTATTGACGTTTTAACCATTTAGAATTGCCCTAAAAATATTGTCGCTTTAGAATATCTGATGAGCATTAAATGATTTTTTCCATTTTGCCTTCTCCTCATAATACTAGATTCTTTGATTGTCTCTATTATCTTTTTTTAAATAAAAGGTAATTTAGTCTTAACTTAATGTAAAATTGTTAAATTTTTTTTAAAGAAAAGTTGTTAAATTTATACCTATTAAATATATTTTTTAATATGTGTAAATACCTTAAACGTCAATAAAAAAAGAAAGGGTATATAAATTGAAAACACGACTCGATGCACATTTATAACGGTTTTTTCTTTTTTTTTTTTAACCGTAGCTATAACTGGTCGTTACATTAAACATATATGATTGCTTCTCCGTCCAAGTTGAACCAAAAGAAATAAAGTCTTAAACTTTGACATTTTTTAATCACCACCGTCCTTAACAATTCAAGCATAATTATATAATACTACTTTATAATCAAGTAGCTTTTGCGAGGGGTATGAACGAGCCAAGCATTGCCACTCGTTAAGGAAATGCTCTAGCTCAAGTTTTAATTTTAAGCTCGCTTTATTTTAAACTTGAACCAATTCGATTAAGTTAAACTGAAATGTAGTTTTATGCACGTTTAGACTCGATTAAAACTTGGAGTAGGCTAAAGCATAATGAATCGAGTACAACTAAGCTCAAACCCTACTGGTTAAGCAAGCTCGATTTGTGCTTAGCTCGAGCTCAATAAAACTGAGTTGACTTTGAATTATCATTAAATCGATCTCAAATTGACTCATTTGCATCTTTACAGTTTGTTTGGAAATATAGAGGGAAAGGAAAGGGAGGTTTTTGCTGGGCTCACCATACATTTGAAGCCTTGAAATAATACCTAGAAAACGGACTTAAAAGTAAAAAAAAAAAAGTAGGCCTTACCTTTTTTTCATGATTTTTTAATCTCTAGATGGTCCGTTTTTTAGGCCAATTAAGATAGGCGTTATGCCATCCCATTTATACGACCAAAGC
This sequence comes from Turnera subulata, assembly GCA_028386065.3. Lineage (NCBI taxonomy): Eukaryota > Viridiplantae > Streptophyta > Magnoliopsida > Malpighiales > Passifloraceae > Turnera > Turnera subulata. The sequence goes on along the minus strand of JAKUCV010000536.1, from coordinate 4,134 downwards.
AAAAGTGCAATAAATTATTAGCAGTAGTTCGAAGGAGCTAATTGGAATATCCATAATACAATAAGAACGTGACAGGCAAGTTAATTAACCTGCTAACCCAGAACTAAAACATATATTTTATTCTTTCCAACTAGAAAGAACCAAAACATATCATACATTGATTTTGAGATGTGCAACATATTTAAGGATTACAACCAAAAATAAAATGCATAAGTAGGAATATATTCGGGCTAGATGGGTTTGATACTTGCCTATAGCCTAGCTAGCCAGAATTTCAAAGCACCCGTGGGAAAATAAATAGTGAAGAATCACATATGCCAAGGAGAAGTTGAAATATTTTTGGGGGCTTCATTACGTTTTACCCCCGAACTTTCGTTGAAAAATGGATCACCCCCTGTACTAAAAAAATCGGTATTTAACCCCCTAAACTTTCTATGTCCGTATTTTACCTCATTCCGTTAGGTAAAAGTGGATTTCCATTAGGTCCGTCAAGTCCGTGTTTAGTGATTTAACGAATTACATGGATGATTGACACTTGGCATGATCCTAATCGTATATATTTTATTTTACTTTCCATATTAAAAAATTATGGAAAAAACAAAAAAAATGCAAATTGGTAGTGATTATTTTTTTGCAAAAAATAAATATTTATAAATAGAAACAGAAAATAAAAGGGAGAAGAAAAAGATTTGTGCCAAGTGCCAAACCACCACCCCCTGCCGCCAACGCCACCACCACCATCACCATAACCACAACCATCCCAACCTCCCTCCTCCTTTTCCTCCTCCTCCCTTGTAACCACCGTAAAATCCAAATCGAAAACCCAAAAACTAAATCCAAAACCCAAAACCAAAATCAAAACCTGAACTACCACAACCACCCTAACCTCCCTCCTTCTTTTTCCTCCTTCCCCACAATTGCAAACCCAAAAACTAAAATCCGGCAGCGGCGCGGGGGACGAGCGGCAACAGCACAGGCGCGACAAGGCGAGACGCAGGCGACGCAAGAGACGGCGAGGCTGGCGGCTGTCTGCAGGGTGGAGGAGTGGCGGCGACGAACAGGAGAGGAAGGCGGGCTCGCTTCGTCGGACTGCAAGTCCGATCACGGTGGTTGCTTGGACGGGACGGCTGGTGCGAGGTGAGCGAGGAGGAGGCGCGAGCACAGGTGGCACGGGGAGGAGACGTCGTGGCTGCTGTTGGTTGCAGCGATGTGGCCGGCGACGACGGGGCGGTGTGTCGCAGCAGCAGCAACCCGGCGGCTTGCCTCGTCTGGACGGCGGGGGCGTCACGTCCTGCAGCCTCGAGAAGGAAGGGAGGAAGGAGGAGGATAGGTGGCGGCGATGTGAGGCTCAGGTGGTGACGGTCTCGTGAGGTGGTGGATCGGGTTGGGGGTGGTGCACGGGGAAGGAGAAAAAGAAAAAAGGAAAAAAAAAAGAAAAGGAAAGGGAAGAGGGAAGAGGTAAAAGAAAAAAAAAAGAAAGGAAAGAAGTGGAATGGAAGAAAAAAAAATAAAAGAAAGAAAGAAAAGTAAACCAACGGTCAGGATTGTTCCGGACTAATACACGTGTCAACCATCCGGAATCTCCGTCAAGTCTCCTAACGAAATTGGAATCGGGTCTACTGCAAGGGGTGAACCGTGGAAATAGAAAGTTTAGGGGGTTAAATACCGGTTTTTTTAGTACAGGGGGTGATCCATTTTTCAACGAAAGTTCAGGGGGTAAAACGTAATCAAGCCTATTTTTGGGCACTACAAATTTCTCTCCTTTTTTTTAATAAAGGGTACTACTATTTTTAATATTTTATATTTTGGAGTAGAAAAGGAAAGATACTGGTAAATCTGGCATTCCATTTTTGGTAAAGACCTGAACGGTTAGATGAAGCCCATTTATTCAGATGTAACACTACAATCATGTGGCTCTATTGTTTCTCCTAGAGACCTGGTTCTTTGTCGGCCACAAATACCAAGTATTTCGAAAATGGCAATACTATATTATTCAACAGCAATAAGTAGTTTCCTTACCAAGTCTATATAACAGTTTTCCAGGAAGAAAGTTATTTATTTACGTACAATTTTTTTATATAAAATGGTAACAAATACATAATTAAATTTTGGAATAGATTTCGTTATTTATCACGATAATTACATGTAACAATTTCCCATCTTTTTTTTTTTTGGGTGTAAATTTCCCATCTATTTGTATTATTGCTTATTTGCGTGGCTGGATTAAGGTGGTTGAAATATTTTAGTTGGTTCACTTATGCTCCTTGTTACTGTTAGGTCACAGTCATGGTACGAATGATACTTGTTGTCTTATACGGCTGCTTCCACAAGTAATTAATGTTAACCATCCAAAAAGTGTAAGTTAATTGCAACCTTAGATTTGAAGCAATTCCTGGCCAAAATATTAAAAATATATATATTTGAAGCAATTCCATGAACTTTTCCTTTCAAGTGTCCAAATCTGCGGCGTGCAGCCTGGGGAATGAAATTATGGATGGCATTTCTCTCTCTATGTTAAAATTAACTCAATATTTTTACCCATTTATTTGATTTTTTTTTCCCATGTAGTTGTGTTACTTTTTATTTTTTTTTTACTGTAAAGGTATCTTCAACTTAGATTAGGAACCGATCCTCCTATGAATCAATTTTAACTTTTGCATGTGTCATAAATCCATAAAATATATATTCTTCTTCTTCTTCTTCTTCTTCTCACGTACAGGTTTGGTGGCATAAATCCATTCCGTGACATTGGACAAAATTTTTTGAACTCAATGTAATATATATTTTGAAAGTATGATTTATTGATAGGATGTTGGAAAGGCAACATGTCGTCCATAAAAGCTTTGCAATCCCCTCCCAATTTTGACCACGGCAAAATTTTTCGGCGTACGACTATGAATATGGGAAAGCGACACGAATTGTAATTTTGGTACTCAAGTGGGAGAGGAGAACACAGTTTTTCTGTCAAATCATCATCATCATCATCGGGATTCGGCACACATCAAAACCCTTTTGTCAATTATGTACATCGCTTCTAAATTCTAATTAAATTAGGCAATGCAATATATTAAAAAAACAATTTGTATATGTTTTAACCAAATAGCTCATTTTATTTCCACACCACTAAACTAACCCAAAACTTTAAAAATATTAGGCATATCATATATGGATCTTCTTTACTTAAAAATTACTAATTTGGTCTCTTTCTCTTCAATTTGAAACAATTAAGATATCCAACAATTAACTAATCAATTATTACGATACAATAATTTTCAAGTGCACCTTCAAATTACAAATTGCGTTCTGACCCATATATCTATATATATATATATAAGTCGAGAAGTCAGCTTTGGACAATCACTCAAGTAAAAAGAAAAATAATAATAAAAAAAAGGGAAGAGCATCATATGCATTCGGATTCACACTGCATCTTTGAACAAATTTTCTTGTGTGTTATATCTCCATCTTTTCTCACCGACAATAAGCTTAATTTCTAATCTTTGAAAAAAAAAGTTAGTTGCCGATCCATGTTTAGTATATAGGAATACATCAAAACGCCTACTGATTCTTCATGGCAACTTATTCTAAATCTCTCTCAGATTCGATTCATTTTGTAGAACAAAAAAAAAGATACATATTTTCCGCCACCATATATCATCGCACAGTTTTCCCTACAAGCAGCAAAATATGAGCTTTTTTGCGAATATACATTGAAAGGAGGCCAGTAGTAATTGCAAGACAAAACACACACACACAACTTGATTCTAATATTCTACCATTTCATTTAAAAAAATAACGCAAAAAACTTGATTATACCAGAACTGGGCACGTAAATGACATCTTGGGGATAATATTTAATAACAGGCGCTGGCTTATGCACCCCTTTTTCCTATTCTCTTTTTTAATTTGTTTAGTAGCCAGCAGGGAGCAGTCTCACTCAGCTAACCTGACTGTGACATTGTTAATTAATCATCTTTATTTTTTTAAGAAAAAAAGACTGTGTCGTTGTTAATGACTTTAGGTCCCTCTAATGGACCAAATGTTTTAATAATGTCCCTGAACTGCAATTTGGTGAAAATGAAATATATGACTCGAATTATTATTTCCTCCCGAGTCTAATCATTTTTTATACTT
>JAKUCV010000535.1:0-67778 GCA_028386065.3 Turnera subulata | reverse complement strand
AGACTTATCATCAAACTTTCCTAATGAGTTCTTGGTATTTAGTATAAAGCACTTTGATCCAAAAAATTTGAAGTAGCTTATATTTAGTTTTCTATCATGCCAAAGCTCATATGGTGTTTTCTCAAGTTGTGCTCTAATACTTACACGATTCAAAATATAGCAAAAAGTATTTACTGCTTCAACCCAAAAATAAATTGGCAATGATTGTTCATTTAACATTATCCTAGCCATCTCTTGTAGAGTTCGGTTCTTCCTTTTTACAGTCCTATTTTGTTGGGGAGTTCTAGAAGCCGAGAATGTAGTTTCAATGCCATTTTTATCACAAAAATGATCAAAGACAAGGTTATCAAATTCACCACCATGGTCACTCCTAATCTTGGTTAGTTTATAACTTTTTTTATTTTGGAGTTTTCTAATCAAAGAAGCAAATTCATAAAGTGCATGGTCCTTTTGTGGGAGAAAGATAACCCATGTGTAACGAGAGTGGTCATCAACAATAACAAAAGTATAGCACTTACCTCCAAGACTTACTACTTTAATAGCTCCAAAGAGATCAAGGTGTAGTAGCTCAAATGGTTTAGTGGTGGAGATGTACTTTTTAAGCTTGAAGGAGCTTTTGAATTGCTTTCCAATTTGGCATGAGTGACATACCTTCTCCTTTTCAAACTTCAACATAGGTAGTCCCCTCACAAGTTCCTTCTTTTGAAGATTTGCAATAAGCACATGATGTGCATGCCCCAATCTTCTATGCCAAAGTTTAGCAGTCTTTGTTCTAACATTTAGGCACTTGTTTTTTGGATTAGTAACATCAATCATATTAATGGAATACAATTTTCCTTGCCTTTTTCCAACAATAAAAGTTTGGTTATCATTATTGTTAGTTACTAAGCACTTGTTAGATCCCAAGATTACTTTGCAACCACGATCACACAACTGACTTATGCTAAGTAAATTGAATTTTAGATTTTCAACTAACAATACATCCTCAATGGTTGGATCCTTAGTGATATTACCTATACCCAATACCTTTCCTTTCGATTTGTCACCGAAAGTGACAGAACCTTTACCTCTCAAATTCAAGGATGAGAACTTGGACATCTCACCCGTCATATGTCTTGAGCACCAACTATCAAGTACCCACTCATCCCAATTGACCTGTTATAATGTCAAGCTTTAGGTACCCATACATGCTTGGGTCCTTGCAAATTAGTTTTGGTACCTTTGGGTACCCACATGAATTTTATAGGACAACACTTCTTCCTAAAAAACAATTTTTTATCTTGTGTCCATTTGTCTTACAATAGTGACATGTAATGTGATAATTAGATGCTGGTCTAATGAAATTAGTTTTATGATACATTTTGGTCCTCCATATTTTTGAAAAAGATTTTGGTCTTTCTTGTTTTTCAAACACATGATGTGTAGCTCCTAGTCAACCTTTTGTAATGTATGCCTTTGTTGACTTAGAATCGTATCTAAACTTTTACTACCAAGATCAAACTTTTGTAGCATACTTTTCAGAGATTCTGCAGTCTTTTTTAGTTTTAAATTTTCATGTGCAAGTTTTGTATTTTCTTCTTTACATATAAAAATTTGTTGCTCAAGATCCTTTTGTGACTTAGCAAGAGTTTCTTTATCCGCTTTTGCGTCTTCAAAGCCATTAGTGCATAGAGTCAAATTTTTATTAATTTCTTCATTTTTGATCATGCACTCTTTCTTTTCAGATTGTAATAGTTCAACCTTCTTTCTTAATGCTTTGTTTGTCTTAACCATGGCTTTAAAACTTTTATATAACTCATCATATGCATCATGTAGTTCATCAAAGGAAAAACTAGATCAGATAGAATGGTTTACCTCTTTTCCTTCTTGTTCCATAAGGCAAAGATTTGCCGATTCATAATCTGAATCAAGATCATCCCATGCGGCCATTGCCCTCTTTCCTTTGTTCTTGAAGGTGACAAACTTGGATTTTCGTATATTGGGACATTCGGCCTTATGTGTCCAGGTTGATTGCAACTATAGCACAAGAGTTGCTCTTTATTTGATTCATCAATTTTCACTCCTCTAAAGTTTCTTCCCTTCAGATTTTTCTTTTTCAGAAACTTGACAAATGTTTTTGTAATTAAGGCAACATCCGGGTCACTTTGCGAATCACTCTCATGTGAAGACTTGAGAGCTATATCCTTCTTTTTCTTTGACTTTTCTTCAAATTTTGACCCGTGAACTATGAGGCTTCCCATTAGATCATTGTAAGTGAGAGTGTTCATGTCCTTGGCTTCCTTAATAGCAGTAACCTTTGGTTCCCATTCAGAGGGAAGAGATCGAAGAATTTTTGTTACCTTCTCTTCGTTTGTGATGGTCTTGCCAAGACAAGCCAAGTTATTACACAAGATGGTGAATCTTGTGTCAAGTTCTTGTATTGTTTCATCAAGTAGCATCTGGAATAGCTCGAACTCTCTCATCAGCCGATTCATCTTTGATTCTTTGACTTGGTTAGTTCCTTCATGCGCAATGCATAGAGTACTCCAAATTGCATGTGCTGTTTCGCATGATCTAACTCTTTCGAATTCGGCTTGATTGATGCCACAAAGGAGTGCATTCTTTGCTTGGACTTCTAGTTTTGCCTTCTTCATTTCAGCTTCACTCCAGGACTTCATTTCTTTGGTTGGATGTGAGTAGGGTGCGTTTACAACTTCCCACATCTCTAGAGCCTTTCCTTCAAGAAAGGTCTTCATGCGAAACTTTCAATGGTCGAAGTTGAAACCATTGAAGAAGGGTGCATTGTTGATGTTGTTCCCCTTAAATACCATAATCTTTTCTCTTGGATGTTAATCCACAAATGGAGATTCCTTGCTCCGCTACTAATTATTGGCCCAAAGTTGCAGAGAGGGGGGGGGGGGGCGTCACAAATGCCAAAGCGTGTTGGTATCAGAATTTTGTGCTTAAGAACCCTAATTGCCAAACTAATTAGAACTCAGGGAGAAGGGGTTAGAGAAAATTTACACACGATTTATAGTGGTTCGCCACGCAGGACTACCTCCACCACTCAAGGATTCCCCGTTGAGATTTCTAATTCTCACTATTATGGTTTTTACGGGTTCAACCAAAAACCTTAGTACAAGTTTTACACAGGATTTCAATATGCAGCTCTGTTGTTCTTCATGGAGCCATTAGCTTTTTATAGAGAACCAATAGGATAGGCCTTTCCAAGAAATTCAAACCGTTGTGTGTCACTCTCAGCAGACAGCTGTTTCGTTTTGAATGAGACCAGAGTGGCAACGTACAAATCTCCTTGTGGTCGCTTTCACGCTTTGGTATGAATCATGCCATTCTTCTAACAAGTCTGCCCATATTTAGTCAAGTCCTAGGTTGGACCCAAAAGTTTGAATCCATCTGACTTGGGATCCTTTGTGATGTCTTTAATCAGGTTAGTCAGAATGCATAATATAGTTTGTAGAGTACTAGGATTGTTAACTTAGAGAGATTGAGTTGTAAAGGCATAAGTAATATAAAAATCAATTTGGTGATAGTGACATTTCATGTCCACTACCCACACTCTCCAATCCCACTTACTCCATTCTTTCATAGTGACATTTCTTATCCTTATTATGATTATTTAGCAAGACTAACTGAGATTAATTAGTCATTGATTATAACCTTAATCATCATCAGATTTACAGAAACTAGTCATTTATTATTATATGACATCTCTTTTCTGTTTTTTATATTAATACTAAGTAAGGTTACTTTTGTATTTTTGGTTTCTCTGTCTTCGTACTTTTATATATAGTGTAGATATAGATATAGATTACTAACTATTGATTATCATTTACTTAAATTCTTTTCATTTTCTATGCAAAAAGAAAAAATTAATTAAAGATCAAATGTTTAATTTATTGGTGACATTTTGTGTTTTGTTCATATTTTTTAAGCTAATGCATCACAATTGATTCAAATTCTATAATTTTTTATTTTTTATTTCTCTTTTTTTACTTTTTTTTAAATTAAAGACAAAATCAATTGACTTACATGTTACCATGCAATTCGTGTGTAATATGGAGAGATGACTAGTTATCTATCTATAGCAGAAACACCTTAAAGAATTAATTGTAGAGGTGACATGTGACACTTATTTTAATTTAAAATTTTTAATTTTTAAAATACTTTTACGATCAGATGGAGTTTTATAGGAGTGATTTAATTTCTTCTTTCTCTTTTGACCTTGATAATGTTATGGACAAATGTAACAGATATTTATTCCCCAATCCCAATTTGCACACATACGTAAATATCTTATTCTAAAATTTTTAATTTTTAAAACGCTTTTACAATTAGGTGGAGTTTTATAGGAGAGTATTTTTTGTACAGTTACTAATACATGCATTGTCTACAATTCAGTCTGGTACCAAAGTGAGTATTACATCTTCTAACTAATTTGTAGTTTTTTCCCCAATTTTTAAAAACTAATTAATTTTTTTTATTTGTGTAGGTAAAGTCACTCAAACTCTCTTATTGCAAGGGTAAAGAAATATTACTATTTTCTTTACTTATTACAATTGCATTTCTTTTTTTATTATTAATAATAATTTATTTCTAAAAATGCTGAAATCTTTTGGAATCTCTTATTCACTGTTCATTTCCCTTGCACAAGTGCAAGTAAGTGTCTCTTCTCTTCTTTATGTATTCATTTTGTTGGCCTAAGGTCGGATTAGTATATTATTTGTGTTAATCATTTTCTATAATCTTGATTAAATATGCTAATCAAGGTATTTGATTATATGTGGATTAGTAGTTGATTTAGTTTTAATCATATATCTTTATCCTCCTTATGCTTTAGCTATGTTTTGATGCTAACAAACTTTGAAATTTCAGATTTATTTATTCACTCTTAGCATGCATGTGATATTGTGGGAGTTTGTGTGTAGTGGGATTGTGCTTTGTGCAAAGTGGCCATGAGAGATCATTTTCATGACCTTAGGTATTGTAACATGTGAACCCTATTGCTTTATGATTATGAATTAACAATTCCTACAGCTCACAAGAATGCCCAATCTGTGATCAAATCCTTAGAAGAAGAAGTAAGTGGGATTGGAGTTCGTGTTAATGGACATGTGATGTCGCTTTTATCAAAAGACATCCATGTGACTTAGCTTTGTTTAATCCCTATGGGGATTGGTCAAGCAACCTAGTATCCTTACATTTCTGGGTTCTGAATCAATGATAAAAGCTACCTTAAACAAATCAAATGTCAGTTGGATTCAAACTTCCTAGGTCCAACCTAGGACTATGCTAAACAATGACATCAATGACAAAAAGCTGCTGACTGGTGTGTCACGTGCCAAAACGTGAAAGGGACAATAGGTAAAAGGAACGTTGACAATCTGGCGCCTTCAATGACAAATCTGACAGTGGCAACAGATTGATGAAAGTTGGCTTTCTTTGGTCTTTGTGTAAAGCTAACCTATTACTAGGAAGTCAAAGCAACCTAGTACTCTATACTTCTGGAACTACACAGGATGATTCAAATAAGTTGCAGCTTCTTCTCTTAACGTTCATATGAAATTAGCATGTGAGCAACAACCTTGATCTTCACAAAAGGTGCTGAGTGAAAGTGACTACTCAGGGATTTGAACGTTGTGGCACCTTTCATGCCAGAACTCGATGCAACTGACAGTGACACATAGTTGTTACTCTTAGAGGCTTCTTCCCCCTTGCCTAGGAAGACTAATTGATGAAGAATGACAGAGCTGCCAATGGAGAAAGAAGTGAGAAATTAGCAGCAGCTCTCCTCCTAAGGTTGAGAGTGTTCAAAGATCCTTCCTTGTGCATTACTTGTAAATCCCTTGAGTGAGTCACTCATGAAGATATCTTGAGAGAGAGTTATATTTTAGACAAGCTTATGAGTATCTTGTGCTGATTAGTGAGAAGCAAAGCTAGGATTAGCTTTGAGATAAAGTTTGCAAGTTGAACCTTGAAAAACTTGTGAGAAATAGGCTTTGTTGGTTTGACTTGTGAAGAAACCAATTGAGTGAGGTAGGATAGGAGATATCTTACTGGAAAATTCAAGAGAAAAGCTTAGATTAGCTTTATGGGTATCAGAGGTTAGAGCTTAGCCTAGGTAAAAGCTTGTACTATAGGTTATTGGTTGATCCCGTAAAAACCAAGGTTAGTGAAGGTTTAGAAATCTCAAGGTAGACTCCTTGAGTGGTGGAAGTAGTCTATTGTGGCGAACCACTATAAATCTTTTCTGCCAATCTTTTGGCACTATTTTTTTGAACAAAAATTCTAAACGTGAAAAAAATTAAAATTTTTTTTCTTGTATTATTACTAAAATTTTTAAATCTAAATACTATTTTTTTAGGTTTATGTTTCTTACATATTAGGAAAAAGGAGAATGAAGAGATATAAATAGATGAAAATATTTAGAAATAAAAATTAATAGTTTGGTAAAAAATTCAGAGGAAAAAAATTGATAGTAAAAATTCTTAAATTTACATAATAAATGTAAAAAAATTGTAATTGGGAAATGTAATTTGTTTGAAAATAAATAAATACTAACCGTCGCACGGGTTGCGGACTAATTCTATTTAATTTTCACGCACTACAGTTCTCGAGACGGATTTTCGGATATTACAGTTTAAAGTTTAGCTAAGATGGACAATTTTTAATTTTAAAGTTATTACTCTTTTTTTTTTTTGATAGAAAAAAGAAAAAGAAAACTCCTAAATTATGATGGGCCCATTTGCTGAGGGAATTTGGGCATTTTTTGAGCCTGCTATGAACAATGCAAGCCCAAAATATAGCCCGTAAGCTAGAAGCATAGAACACCACCAACCAACCAACCAAAACCAGTAAATTTTGCAACTTCACACTTCACAGTAACAGCCAGACTTACGGATCGGTTGATTTCACTTCCCCCAATCTAACGAACAATACAAAAGTAACAAAACCCTTAAACCCTAGTAAACTATACCACCAGAAACCAAACCATAAATTCTTTTTCTAACTGCTAAAACACCCACTCCTGTTTTCTTCTCTGGTGTTGGTTGGCTTAGACACAGATCCTTTGGAAATGGCTTTCTGTAGGAATGCGAGGCGTCCTCTTCAAATGTTGTTGGCTACTTCAAGGATGCAGCAGAGTCATCACTATTCCACATGGCCACAACACAAAGCTACTGTTCATCGATTTGCAGAGACCAAAACGGCACCCAATTCTGCGTTTGGAATGTCTTCGCGGCGATTCAGCTCCCAAGAACCCGCAGCTGCACAGCAGAAGGAGCTGATAAAGCTACTCAGGCAACGCACCAGCGCTCCTATCAAGGATGTCAAGGCCTCCCTCGTCGCTTGCAACTGGGACATTGGTATTTGTTTTTGTTGGAAATGGAATTTAGTTTAAAAGGAAATGTTTGGTTTGATTGGGTAGGTTGGTTTGCCGTATTTTGTTCTTACTGGTTATGGGTTTTATGTCTAGATGAGGCGCACAAAGATTTGAGGAAGAAAGGCAAGTTCTTGGCTGAGAAAAAGTCGGGTAGAACTGCCGCTGAAGGGTTACTTGCGCTGGCGCAGAGTGAAGGGAAGGCTGCTCTTATCGAGCTTAATTGCGAGACGGACTTTGTTGCTAGGAATGATATATTTCAATACCTGGTCAGTGATAGCCTCCTAGTTATTTCGACGATAAGCGTCCTCTTTTTTTTTTTTTTTTTGATCCAAGATAAGCGTCCTCTTTGCTCATCATTTTTGCAATGTGTCTGATTATTTTTGTTTATTTACTAGTATTTGCCTGTTCCTTTTTAATTCAATTTGTCCTTGCAGGCTTTATCTTTAGCGAAAGAAGCATTGGCTGATAATATTACTTCGCAGTCGACTTCTGGGCTCCACTCCCTTGAGATGGAGCGTTTGGAGGTGAGGCCTTTATTCGTTTGTCTTTAGCTTAACCTTATTTCTCATACAACCAAGTGTTGGAATTTTATTTAGTTCACGATATGTTTTGAAGTTTCAGACAGTAGTTGTACAGCAATATTTCCTCATCTTATGGCTAGTCATATGCAAATTGGTTGGGTATGTGGAGTAACTCTGATCTTTTCAACCAGAATGATCGTACTGTGACCGCAAGGACCACAATCAATGCATTATTCCATTGTTAGACTACTGTAGCCAGACTTGTAGGTTCTGTCTCTTGAATATACATTAGACCTTTACACATTTCTTCACTTGTTGCCACTGGAATTATCAATCAATTTTGCCCGTGCATGACGCTATTTCTAAGACGAGTGAGCCTGGAACCTTAGAATTTGCATTTGGCAGTTGCCAGTATGATTCTTAGATCTTGAAGTAGCTGTTGTTTACTTTAATTACTTTTGATTGTGAAATGGATTTTAAGCATTTTATCATAACCAGGACATCAAATTGAATCTTGATCATCCAAAAGTAAGTGGGGAAATAACGGTTCAAAATGCAATTACAGAAGTGGCTGCAATGATGGGTGAGAATGTAAGACTCAGAAGGGGCTTTCTGATGTCCTCTCCTGGCATTCTCTCCACCTACCTCCATACAAGTCCTCAACCAGGTACTGTCAGCTGGACTTGCCTATTTGCTCTCTTTTGAAAGACTCTGAATGTTTATATACATGCACATGAACTAAGCTGTATCAGGAGTGGTGTCTAGCAAATGCATTATTTCATGGGCTGGGGAACTATTATATGTTTTGCTGGTTTCAGGTTTGGGTCGTATTGCTGGACTTGTATCTCTTGAGATAGAGAGCGGGAATCATATGTCAGAATCTTCCCAGGATATTGGATCAGAGTTGGCAATGCATGTGGTGGCTGCCAAGCCATTGTTCTTGAACAGGGAACTGGTATCCACGGATGCATTAGCGACCGAACTTGAAATTCTCAAGTCCCAGGTACATTTTAACTCTCATTACATCCACTGCCTTTGCTATGTGAAATTCAAAACAAGTTATGCAAGTCACTCTTTAGTTTGAATTTCCTTGCAGTTTTCCCTGTTTTAATCATTCGTTTTGTTTTGTGGATCGCTTTCTATAGGGTTTCTATCACATGTGATGTGAATATGTAGGTCTTTGGTCATATGAGATGCAGTTATGATTGTGCTGACCATTTATATCCATACATTTCTTCTTTTCCTATTTATAATTATAATTTTCTATGAGCATTTTGGGGGTTGGGGCTTTAAAAAACAGTCTGTCTTGTTATTCTATTTTGCTACTCACTGGCTTTGATTGCAATTTGGTTTTGGGTGCCAGGCAGAAAGTACAGGAAAGAATGCAGTGACTGTAGAGAAAATGGTGCAAGGTCGTCTGCGTAAATACTACGAGGAAACTGTTCTTATGGAGCAAAAATACATTTTGGATGATACAATAAACATAAAGGTATACCAAATCTCTATTGCACAAACACTTTAGTGGGCCTATGCGGATCCGTCCATGTCTGTCTTGAATATTCGCTGGATCAAGGCTTTATTTAGCACACACACATGCATCTATGCCTGTCTGGTGAATTGTGTAATTTATTTTGCATTATTGAAAGACTGACATCTTTTACACTGGCTTGCAGACACACTTAGATAATCTATCCAAGCGTGTGGGCTCAACTGTGAGGGTTGAAAACTTTTTCAGAATGGAAGTTGGTGAGGGAATTCAAAGGTAGAGAGGTTGTTCTTCTCTTACCTCAAGTCACTAATCATTCACATTAAAGCATCCTTTCTTTGCTTTTATGAAAAATTTTCCATTCAACAAGGAATATCCAATTATGCAACTATCTCTTAGCCATAAACTCTGATCTTTATGCATCCCTCTTCTTCTTTTGTACAACTTTCATGGTGTTGTAAGAGATAAGTACGTGGTTTCCAACATAATAGCAACAACGGATTTAATTACCATATATGATTCTCTGTTACTGTGGCATTGCATAGTTAAACTGTGACTGTAACTTGGGGCTCTGCTGCTGGTGGTTGTAAATTTTGCCACCCTGCTCTGCCTCTAAGTAAATATTAAGGCCAGAAAAGTGTTTGTTACTGACTAATGTAGTAACGTGGCTTGCAGGACTGAGGGTTCAAGTGCAGATGAACCAGTGGCTCAGACAGCTTGATTGAGGCCATCTATCTTAGCATGTGACCGTAAGTTCGTTGCCTATTAGTTTCTTTGGTGTTTCACGGTCTTTGTACGCCTCCAGGCAATGGGATATATTAGTAGCTGCAATGCTGGATGGATACCATGCTGTGTTTTTTAGATGCTTTTTCTTGCTCCAGTTCAAGATTACCGGTCTTTTATGAAGTGAGCAAAACAAGATGACGCATGGTCTTGTTGCTTTCACTTGAGTCTCTATTAATGTGACCTGCTATGCTCGCCTCCCCCTTTTGAGCTCGGGGAAATGGTGGAACTCTCTTTTTGATTTCTGTATAAATTCGTAAGCATGATAGAGAAAGGTGGAGATTAATGGGAACAACGGTTGGATGCAACTTACGTCTAGCTTTTCATGAATCATCTCACTTTGTAATAAATTGAGTTTGCTATTCCATTTATAGACTTGAAACAAAAGGGAGTAGAGGTATTTGGAAAAATCCCCATTACGTTATTAAGATTCAGAATTGCATCTTTGGGTGTGGATGAGAACTGGCATTCTTACCATAAACCACCAAACATCTTAAGTGATGAGTTACATTAGTTAAGCCTCTCTTCCCTCCTGTGGATTTACTAGCGGAACTGTTTCTGTAGAATTTGAAATGTTAACTCTTTCCATAATGTTTGTTAGTCATCTGTTTCTACTCGGTCAATGCTTTTTTTTTTAGAAAAGCAAGCGACGAATGCAGTTTTCCATTTTACTCTTAGTTAGTTACCTCCATTGCACCATGGATCCGTTGTAATTCGACTCAAAAAGGCCGTTAACACAAGAGAAGCAAGAAAAGAAGAATATTAACAGATCTATTTGAGTCCTTAAAATTGTCATTCTTACATTAAGATTACAAAGATTTTCACACTGGTTACGAGTAGGCGAGAAGAAGAGACAAATTTCAGTCCTCCAAAAATACCGGATGAGCTCCAGTGAAATTTGAGGCTTGTCAAGATGTTGTTGTTGACAGGATCAGCCAGGTGGTCCAAGAGGTTTTGGTACGGTCCAACTCCGGTGACAAGACCTTGAACAAAGACGGCCAACATTGCCAACCTTCCGTTCTTCACCTCCTTAAGCTTCAAGTCTTTCAATGACTTCTCATCTTTGCCAAACCCAAGTGGGTTAAACAAGGGTCCTCAAGGGTAGGCTGGGTCTCCGGATCCTCCCAAATACTTCTCAAACCCCAAGAAGTACTGCTTGCTCATGGAGCCAGGCTTTGCCCAGTCTTGGAATCTCCTGTGCTCTGCAAAACCCATCAGTGCCATCTCCAACACAAACAGTGTGTATGGGTCAGCCCAGTAGTTGTATGTGCCAGCAGGAGGGATCACACCGGTCTTGAACCAAGGGAGGGCTGTCTCTTCTGGGATGAGACCTGCCTTCCCAAGAATTTCTGGGGCAATGGCACCCACAGCGCCCAACATGGCATATCGTCCGTTGATTATCTCCCCATAGGCCAACCATTTGGGCTCAATGAAGCCTCCTGTGCCTTCAGGGTTTGAAAGGCCTAGTGGGTCAAATCCATAATCACCTGGAAGACTGCAGAGTAGACAAACACAAGTTGCGACATTAAAATGACAACTACTACCGTATTTCGTGAGATTGGATCATTATGTTTGTCACTGTGTAAGGATTACCTGCCATCTAAGTAGGAAAGGCTTTGTGTAGATGCAAACCACAATTGATATAAAATGAGAAATTGGGAGCCCGAATTGGGCTGAACTTGAGAGGGTTTTTATTGATAATGAATATTACAAAAGAGAGAGAAAGAGTGTTTTTAGGGAGAGAGAGCACAATCTTCCTCTTACCCAATCTTAGGGTATAAATACTACAATCAATGACTTATTTCCATTGGACAAAAGGGAGTTCTTTATCTCGCCAGGTGTCGCGCTCCTATTCGTAGTCGTGGATTTCAGATTGATAAGGGCAGTAATTTTGGATCGTGGGCCGAGTTCCTTTGGGCCTCGGGTTGCCTGGACTTGATGGAATTGGGCTTTTTAAGCCCGTTGGGCTATATTATATCATTAGTCCCCCAAATGGTTGGGCACTTTGAGCACGAGCATTTGACAGTCGGTGATCCTTTGCGTACTTCTCGCTGGTTGCTTCGGAAGGGTCACTTTAGGCTTTACATTCCTCGATGCGAGTTTCTACAATTCTCCACCGCTAGTTGTTGTTAAAGCAATTGGACGTCTTGATCCTTAGTCCCCCTGTCACTTGAATTTGGAGTTCCTGCTTTTGAGGTGCTTTCTTTTCGGAGACGGATCATCTTCATAACTTTGTTGTCTCTGGTTCCAGGTCCTCTTGTCATGCAATAGGCTCTGCTTTCATTGTCATGGTGTGACTGAAATCATGGCTTCTACTTGGTTGTTTATGAGTTAAGGCTCAATAGGCCTTTACTTCATTCTTCTAGTCCTCCTATTGATGTTCATTTCTCATTAGGTCCTCATGACGTCTTCTTGGTATTTTGGGGTAGTTGAAATCCTAGAACTTCTATTTGGTACTTGTAGGGTTTTCACGCTTCTTTTTATGAGCGTCACCAATGTCTTGGGCATTTGATCCTTCTTTTCCTCCCAGCTTCTGTGTTCAACCTCAGTTTCAGCTTCTTCCTTTAGCTTCTGTGCTTAGCCTCAGTTCCCAACTTCTGCACTTAGTTTCAGCTCCCTGGCATTTTATTTTAGCACCTCTTAGGTTTCTTGTTGGAAATCATTTAATGTTGCTTCACCAAAGCTCCAATTGGGTTTTGATTCCCATTGGGAAATTGTGGGTTCTTGAATCCTTCATGTCTTTACAAAAGAATTCTTAAATAGTTTCTACTTTTGGAGAGGTTCGGAGCAACTTCTGGCTTTGCAAGAACTCAGAACAGCCTCTACATTCGTAAGAGTTCCTTTCTGTCCTTAGGCCTTTTGGCTTATTTCAGCATAAATTGTGTTGTCGAGCAAGCTTCATTTAGCTTATGTTCTTCGAGTGCTTAATGACTTCCTTGTGATTTTCTTTACTGCTTCCCGAGCTCCTACATCTGGGTCATGCCTTTTTGAACCTGGGGTTTGAGCTCCTAGTCTTTTCTTTGGACTATCTCTGGCTTCTATTTAGCTTCTTTTTGTGACTTTGCAATTCCTTCTCCGAGGTTCTTGATTGGTTACTATGTGCAATTCCTGCATGAAGCTTCCTTTGGAACTCTAGGCTCTTTTCCTTTTATGATGGCTTTATTAGCTTCTGAAATTAGCTCCTGCTTCCTGGATGCCAAAGCTATTTATTTCTTTTATAATCTAGCTAGCTCTATGTTTGGTTTCTTCTTTTTAAGTACCAGAAACTCTTTTTTTAAGGCTACTCATGTAAATTTTTTTTTTGGGTTTTTCTAACCCACAATTTAGCCTTTATTCTAGGGCACCAACAACCCTTTTCTAGGCCGTTAAGTTTTGGGGAACATCTGCCCACGTTCGGCTTTTTGTGCGGTTGTACAGGTTAACACCCTACGCGTAAGGCCTGCGTGGGCCATGAAGCCTTCTTGCGCTTTGCTATCTGCTTGAACTATGCGGGCTTGTTTGTTGTTGAATATAACTTCTTTGCTTGAGTGAGTTTATGGGGAGGTCCTGCTCTTGTGGATAAGCTTTTAGATTTGCTTAAGTATGAGTCTGCCGTTTTATGCTTTAGCCTTCGCATTAGTCATTTTGCTATTTATGGCACCTTTATGGCCAGTGCATTTTGGCATTCGCAAAGTCATGTGCAATTTATGGGATCTCTTTCTTAAGCTCCATCCTTTCGCTTCCCTTTGATGAAGGATCTGCCATAACTTTCTTTGTTAGGAGTCTCTGCTCTGTGGCGTCAGCACCTGTTCCTGCAATTCGCCTTCATCTTGTGGTTCTCTTCTCCAACCTTTTTGCTTTGATTAAAGCATTTGGATGGCAACTTTGCTTACTACAGTGTTTCACCATAATTGAAGATTTTCTCTCCAACCTTCTTGCTTTAATTAAAGCATTTTTTTTTGCTTGAGGTAGATTTTGAATTTTTCTTCTTTTTCATCTCGAGGACCTCGCCATGCAGGTCCTGTGATAATAGGTTTGTCTTTTTACCAAGTACTTCGGTTATTCGTCATGGAACTGGTTGTTCTTGCTGGCTTAAGGTTTCATTAAGTACTTCTCCTTGGGGACTTCATTAGGCTTCTGTCATGTTGGCATCTTATATTTTTGCAAGGGTTCTTTGTTCGCCATTGATTTTCTCGACAAAGTTTTTTTTAGCTCCTCCATCACTCGTTCTCACTCCTTTAAGGTTGTTTTCGGCTTTGTTTGAGCTGAATTTGCATCTACATGACTGCTCATGCCTCCACATGGGTTAATTTTCGTCTGGATGGGCTATCTTTTCCTTTCTTTTCTTTGCTGGAAATGTTTTTTTGCCTCCAGGAATGCTTTCCTTCTCCGTTGGGTTTGTTTGTTATAAGGATTGTTTAAGTCTTCGTTGGGGCTGCCTACACCTTCACAGGATCAGCTACCTTCTATTCGGTAAAGAATGTGTTTGTCTTTAGGTCCGCTTTTGCTCCATAAAGGTTGCATGTACTTGGGGCTACTTCTGGAAGGTCCTTCCCCATGTGCACTTTATTTCTTTCGCTTTAGAAACTGCTCTTCCTCCATAGGGACTGCTCACTCCTGGGACTTCCCTGGCAGGTCCTTCTCCGCATGCACTTCATTTGTTTCGCCTCCAAGAACTACTTCTTCCTCCATAGGGACTGCTTACTCCTAGGCTGTTTGTTGCTCTTCTGGGATAGCTCTCCTTCGTGGATACTATTGCGAGGTCTAGATAGGTTCTACATTGGTCCTACAGTTCAGGAACATCAGCTTTTACTCGTAGGTCCTGCACGCAGCTCCCAGGGCTGATGCTGCTTGTCATCAACAACTCCACGAGTTATGCCGTGTATTTGTGATGATCGTTGTTTCTACTGTAAGAGATGCTTCCGCCTTCATAGACGATTTTCTTTCCCAAGGTGATATAAAACAAGAAATTTGGAACATGAATTTGGGAGTTCTTTATTAAGAATGAAGTCTTTATTACAAGAGAGAAAATGAGAGAGAACTTTTCTGGAGAGAGAGCTGAGTGTAAGTCCCCCTTGATGCCCTAATTTTGGGCTTATATATTACAAACATTGGTTATTTCCTATTAGACAAAAGGGAGCTCTTTATCCTGCCAAGTGTAGTGTTGCGAGTGGTCATGGTTGGATTTCAGACGGATAAGGGTGGTGATGCTGGATCACGGGCCGAATTCCTTTGGGCCTCGGGTTCCTGGACTTATTGGAATTGGGCCTGCGCATTGTCTTCATGGCAAAGGATTGAGCCCATTGGGCTATATTATATCATTAGTCCCCCAAATGGTTGGGCACTTTGAGCACGAGCATTTGATAGTCGGTGATCCTTTGCGTACTTCCCGTTAGTTGCTTTGGAAGGGTCACTTTAGGCTTTACATTCTTCGATGCGAGTTTCTACAATTCTCTATCACTGGTTGTTGTTAAAGCAATTGATCGTCTTGATCCTTAGTCCCTTTATCACTTGAGCTTAGAGTTCCTGCTCTTGGGGTGCTTCCTTTTCGGAGACGAATCATCCTGATAACTTTACCGTCTCTGGTTCCAGGTCCTCTTGTCATGCAATAGGTTCTGCTTTTAGTGTCTTGGTGTGACTAAAATCATAGCATCTACTTGGTTGTTCATGAATTAAGACTCGATAGGCTCCTACTTCATTCTTTTGATCCTCCTATTGATGTTCAATTTTGATCAGGTCCTCATAACTCTTCGCAGTACCTAGTTTCAGCTCCTGTGCAGCTCTCAGGTTCTACTTAAGTATTTCGATGTGGTTGAGATCCTAGTTCCTGTATTTGGTACTTTATGGACTCAAGCTTCTATTCTTTGAGCACTTAATGACTTCCTTGTGATTGTCCTTACTGCTTCCCGAACTCCTGCACCTAGATCTTGGCTTCTGGGTCTGAATTTGAGCTCCTAGTCCTTTCCTCGAAGTATCTTTGGCTTCTATTTAGCTCCTTTTTGTGGCTTTGCAGTTCCTTCTCTGATGTTCTTGACCGGTCACTACGTGCAGTTCCTGCACGAAGCTTCATTTGGAACTCCAGGGACTCTTTTCCTTTTATGATGGCTTTATTAGCTTTTGCAATCAGCTCCTGCTTTATGGATGCCAACGCTATTTTTATTTCTTTTGTAGTCTTACTAACTCCATGTTTGGTTTCTTCCTTTTGAGTACCAAGAACTCTTTTTTTGAGGCTATTCGTGCAAATTTTTGGATTTTTCCAAACCATAATTTAGCCCTTATTATCGGGTAACAACGACCCTTTTCTAGGCCGTCAAGTTTTGGGGATCATCTACCCACGTTTGGCCTTTTGTGCGGTTTTACAGGTTAACACCCTACGCGTAAGGCCTGAGTAGGCCATGGAGCCTTCTTGCACTTTGTGATCTGCTTGAACTATGCGGGCTTGTTTATTGTTGAACATGACTTCTTTGCTTGAGTGAGTTTATGGGGAGGTCCTGCTCTTTTGGACAAGCTTTTAGATTTACTTAAGTACGAGTCCGCCATTTTAGGCTTTAGCCTTCGCATTAGCCTTTTTCCTGTTTATGGCACCTTTATGGCCAGTGCATTTTGGCATTTGCAAAGTCATATGCAATTCATGGGACCTCTTTCTTAAGCTTCATCATTTCGCTTCCCTTTGATGAAGGAGCTGCCATAACTTTCTTTGTTAGGAGTCTCTGTTCCGTGGCGTCAACACCTATTCCTGCAATTCTCCTTCATGTTGTGGTTCTCTTCTCCGACCTTCTTGCTTTTATTAAAGCATTTGGATGACAAATTTGCTTACTGTAGCGTTTCACCACAATTGAAAATTTTCTCTCTAAGCTTCTTGCTTTAATTAAAGCATTTTTCTTTTTTGCTTGAAGTAGATCTTGAATTTTTCTTCTTCATCATCTTGAGGACCTCGGCTGGTCCTTCTCTTGTTGCATATCATTTTTTTTGCCTCTATGAATTGCATTCTTGCTCTTTGGATTCGACTCCTTGTTCTTTTAGGAACTGCATTCTTGCTCTTGGGTTCAACTCCTTGTTCCTTCGGCTCTAGGAACTGCATTCTTCATCATTGGGATTGATTGCTCCTGGGGTTGCTTGCACCTTCACAGGATCTGCTGCTTTCTCCTTCAGGAACTGCATTCTTCGTCATTGAGATTTGATTGTTCCTGGGGTTGCTTGCACCTCCACATGGGTTGCTATCTTGCCTACATTGGCTACTTTATCTTTTGCAGAATCAATTGCTTTCTCTTTTGTAGGGGGATGCTTTGGTCTCCAAAAACTTTTTTGGTTCTGTAAGGACTACTTGTTCTTGGGGTTGTTTTCACTTTTAGAGACTGTTGTTTGGTCTTAGCTAGGTCCTTCATGGTTCACTCTCTTCATGTACATCATCTGTTTGTTTATGTTCACTTAGCATCTAACTTTCAACTCCGCATCATCAGCTCCCACTCGCAGGTCCTGTTCACAGTTTCTAGAATCGGTAGTGCTGGCTAGCTAGTTCAATTTAGGCTCCATAGCTCCTATAGTCTTTTCATCTCTCTTTGCTCCATTGATGTCTGGCAACGAACTGCTAAGATTGAGCTTCTTCCTTTCAGGACAGTGGGTTCTCCCTTCTTTTTGCCTCTTCCTATGGGCTACACATCAAGTTCTTGGCATCGACAACTCCGCACATTGGGTACGTTCCATGTCTAGCATCGATCCTCCTGCTTCAAGTTCCTGGCATTGAAAACTCCACACATTGGGTCTGTTCCTTGCCCTGGCATCGATCCTCCTATGAGGGATACTTTCGCCTTGAAGCTCAGCTTTCTCCTTCGTTGGAACTATTGCATGCCAACGTAGAATACTTTCATATTTGCACGGGATTGCTTTTAAAAGACCCATAGGAGATTTCTTTTTGAACCTAATAATTTAAATCTCACACTAGGCCAGGTACCTAAGAGGTATTTCCACTCGCTAGGAAACAAAATTTTATGAAAGAGCATTATTAAATCATGGAGTAGTTTCTTTTATTTTTGCATAATGCGTAATCACCAACCCAAACATGAAATAATAAGTAATTGAATCACAACAATCATAATAGTATGCTCCTCATATTTATGCGGTGCATGAAATAAAAATAGTGAATGAATCATGTAACCCTTTTCCATCACGTTTTTATAGCTGAGCTAATATCATACACACAAAAAAAAACAGAGCCTCCTTCTTAAATAATCACTGTGAGTAGCATGTGAAACAAATGAATATAATGCTATCAACCAACACAATTTCACAAACATTAATTCCCCAGGTTCATATGCACATAACATAAATATTTTAAAGAACCCGAATTGTGACCCTTGGATGGGATTGGATTTGAGCTTTTCTTTAACTTCCTGCAACCTATCTTTCTCTTCACTAGATGCACAACGCGCTTTCCCTCGAACACAGGAGCTCTTTGAAAATTGTCTTTCCAACAAGTCCTCACGTTGGGTAATTGGTCACAGCAGCTCCTCTGCTTCAGTGGTTGTTCACGGTGGTTCTATCTCTTGTCAAAGGCATATTCCGGCTAGCTTATGGAAACCTTCATGGATTTGGACGGAATACATTCAGATCTAACTCTTTTGGGTGGATATGGCCTCTCTACACCAGTGAGCAGCACCAATCTCTACGAGGACCTGCAACGGCGGTTGGGAGGTGCTTCTATTTTGCTACTGCGACTTATCGATCTCCGGCAGCCTCTCGCTTCAGTCACAATCATGACGCAACTGAAGGTGGCTCTATAGGTCTGCACCTTTCTGGCGGTGGCGTATGGTGGATATAGAGGCTTCTCACGGTGGCTTCTTCTCCTCAAGGAACTGCTTTTTTTTTCTTCTTCAGGGCTGGTTGCTCCTTTCTCCTCTAGGATCTTCCTTCCTCCTCCAGGAACTGTTTTTTTTTCTTGGTGAGGATTGGTTGCTCCTTTCTACTCTAGGAACTGCCTTTCTCCTTCAGGAACTGCTTTTTTCCTTTCTTCGTCAGGGCTGGTCTTCTTTTGTTCGTTTTCTTTTCTTCCTCACATGTCCAGCTCATCGTTCTCCTCTCCATGAGCGCTGCTCACTTAACGGTGACCGGTGCCCATGGTTTGAGGCGGGTCTAGCGATGGCATTAAGTGGCTCCTCTCCCGTTATTGATAGTTACTTGATTCATCATCACAACAGCTCCTTCCCCCCAGTTCCTCTCCATGGCGGATCAGTGGGCAGCAACGTAATCCAAGAGCAGCAACGGCTCATCTCCGGCAAACCTTGCTCCGGCTCGCGGCAACTGATGGCGGCTTTGAACGTTTCTAATCCGACCTCATCTTGGCGGATATGCCTGGATCCAGTTGGATCTGGTCATGTCTCCTCTGTCCCAAGCCTTCTGTTGGTCAAGATGACCTCCGCAGCTACTTGGCTCCCGGTATCGGCGACTCCACGGCGGCTGATGCCGTGGACGGCGTGCTTACAACAGTTCTGGTCGGATCTAGCTCCACTCTTGTGCTTTCCAGCAACTGCACGACCTTTGGGCGACGGATCCGACGTTAGAGTGACTGGATCTACCTCTGTTTTGCCGTGCTTCAGCAGCTTGGTAACTGTTTGGCTTTGATTTTCTCCATTTTTTTTTATTTTTGCTCGTGATCTGCACATTTTAAGAATTAGCAATCAGTGAGTTGTCTAAATAAATTTACCTTAGTAACATATGGATTATTTGTTGAATCTATTGGATCTGTTAGATCTGCTTGATTGGGGTGGATGAAACGCCCGTTCTTGAGTATTGATGACTTTTTGATTGGATTTGTCTGGCTTTTTGTTTTATTGTTGAATTCAGTTGAACAAGATAGAAAAAAGGGAATTGCTGGCTGTGATTTATCGTTCCCAGCAACGGAACCAATGATATAAAACAAGAAATTTGGAACATGAATCTAGGAGTTCTTTATTGAGAATGAAGTCTTTATTACAAGAGAGAAAATGAGAGAGAACTTTTCGGGAGAGAGAGCAGAGTGTAAGTCCCCCTTGATGCCCTAATTTTGGGCTTATATATTACAAACATTGGTTATTGCCTATTGGACAAAAGGGAGCTCTTTATCCTGCCAAGTGTAGTGTTGTGAGTGGTCATGATCGGATTTCAGACGGATAAGGGTGGTGATGCTGGATCACGGGCCGAATTCCTTTGGGCCTCGGGTTCCTAGACTTATTAGAATTGGGCTTGTGCATTGTCTTCATGGCAAAGGATTGAGCCCATTGGGCTATATTATATCACAAGGATCACTTGTCCTTGTTGTTGCTATTGAGGACCTCCCGGTACAGGACCTGTAACATCAGCTCCGTTGGGTGGCTTTGTCTTAGGTATTCCTTTTCCTCTATTAGTATAGCTTTCTCCTTTGTGGACAATGCCTTTACTCTGTAGGGGCTGCTTCACCTCCACATGGGTTGGTTTTTTATTTGTATCGGCTACATTTTCTTTTGCAGAATCAATTGATTTCTCTTTCGCAGGGGGGATGTTTTGGTCTCCATGAACTGCTTTGGTTCCGCAAGGACTACTTGTTCCTGGGGTTGCTTTTACCTTCACAGGATCTGCTGCTTTCTCCTCCAGGAACTGTTTTCACGAATTGGGTACTGCTTTAAATATATAAATATTTCTTATGAAAATAAAGGTTTTATAACAATATTAAGTATAGACAATTTTGAATATAATGGCTAATTGCTCTTGGGTCGGTGGCCTGTTGACATATTTATGGGCCTTTGGCATATTCATGGCCTGTACATTAGGCTATTGAATAGGAATTAGGAGATGTTGCCTACAGGTCCTCTCCATCTTTTTTTCTTTACACTTTTTCTGTTTCTTTTTCCTCCTTTTTGCACGCGCTTTTCCTCTCCTCTTCATGCGTCTTCTTCGCCTCCTTTGCTGGCGGTGGTGTTCCCCACTGCCTTGATTTCAGTGAGCGGAAATCTTCTCCAGTGCTTCCTGCAATAGCAATTAGGAGGTGTTCCAGCACGAACAAAGGCAGTTGGGTTCTTCATGTCAGTATCCTCAAGTGCCAAAGATCCATCACCTCACCTCTTGTCACGAGAAGACGAGACCACCACAAGGCGGCTTCTTTTGTTATGTGACTGCGACTTACTCCGGTGAAGGCATCTTTTGGGTTTTGCTTTATGGGAACCTCCATGGATCTGGATGGATTTCATCCGGATAGAACTCATCTGGTTGGATATGGCATCTCTACACCGGCAGGCGGCAAAGCATTGGTGGTGGTGCTCTAAACCATTCCAGCATCTCATTTGGTCAGTACAGCGAGACCATGAGGTGGCTCCTCAAGATCACCTCGCTTCTGCTATGGAGATGCAAAACAGCTGCGGCGACGTCCGGGGCTGCTCAAAGTGCTTTCTCTCCCTCATCAGTAGTGCCTGGTGGTAATAGGAGCTCTGGCAATGCATTCTCCCCTCTCAAGATTTTCTCCTTTTGTGGACAGCGACACCTCCCGCTGCTCTCCTTTCCTATCTTCTCTGGCTTTTGGAGGGCAATGACTACTCGACTCTTGGCTTTCATGAGCATCGACAACATGGTTGGGATCGTGGAATTGGTATTTTCTGAATGGGATCTACCTTTCTCCATCAGCTACCTTGTTCCTCACGAATGGTGGCACCCAAGGCTCCACTGGCAACTGGATCTGGTCTTTTTTGGCCATTCCACGTGCTGTGTGGCTGGTTTGGCTTTGACTTCCTTAGTGCTTTCTTTTTTCATTCCATAATTTGCACATTGATGAATTAAAATGCAATTAGTGAGTTGTTTTGGACAGATTTACCTTTATAACACATAGTCTATTTGTTGAATTTGTCGGATCTATTAGATCTGCTTGGTTTGTGGACGGATCTGTTGGATTTTTGAACGGATCTGTTGGATTTGTGAACAGATCTGTTAATTGATGAACTGCATGAACGTTGGTACTTGATTTTTATTGATTGGATTTGTCTGGCTTTGTTGGTGAACTGCATAAACTTTGGTTGAACAAGATTTTTCCATCGTGCCACGAAACTTGTACTGTGGTGCTAGTTAGTGTGTTGCAGTAACCAAGTTAAGGGCAGGAAGTAAGGGCCAACCTAAACCACTACTTGTGGGCTTGAAAATCTTGGCTGACATGGGAGGTGGCCTAAGTTTTAGATTAGATTAGTATCTGGTTATCTAACAAGAGATTCACACGTGGAATGATTAAACAGAAAAAAGGATATTGCCATCCCATGAAAAATTTGGTGCGGAGATCTTCCTTGCCATATGGCAAACTCACAGCCATGACACTTCCCCTACATTGCCTCTAGGGTCCCAAATAAAATCTTGCATTATTGTAACAGCCCGGGTAATTTTTACGTTTTTACCGACACCCGTAAAATTTATTTTACAGTAATTTACGATTAAAATTAATCTTGGGTAATTAATTTATGGTAAATCGTGCATCGAATTCCAAAACCGAGCCCTGTCCCACGTTCGGGATTTTTCTGGACCAAAGTTGGAATTTTTCGGGTCCAGGAATCTTCAGAAAAGTCGGGTTTAACCCCGAGTTATCGGGCCAGAAATAAAGTCAAGGGGGTACATTAGTTATTTTTCTGGTCCGGACGGGACATGCTTCACATGCTGCACAGTAAGAGGTAGCCGCCGCCTTCAACTGTGAAGCATGTGAAC
This sequence comes from Turnera subulata, assembly GCA_028386065.3. Classification (NCBI taxonomy): domain Eukaryota; kingdom Viridiplantae; phylum Streptophyta; class Magnoliopsida; order Malpighiales; family Passifloraceae; genus Turnera; species Turnera subulata. Next base: position 44,944 of record JAKUCV010000535.1, on the reverse strand, counting down.
TACTTGCCTCACCTGTGCTTCACCAGTTGCATGACCATTACCTGTGTTATTTTCTTTTCTTTCTTCTGCCACTACATACCACACCATCAACCCATCTCTTCTCCTCTGCAAAAACACCAGCCACCATTGTTTTCCTGCAAAAACATTTCCTTCATCACAAACCTGCAAAGAAAAAAAAAAACAACAAACAACACACACACACACCCCCAAAACCCCGCCGTTTTGGAGCAACCCCTTTCCCCCTCCCCTTTCTTTTTCTTTCTTCCTTCTTCTTTTGGCCGACCACCGCCGAGACCCTCGCCACCCGAGCCATCACCAGTCGCCACCACCACTTTCCCTTCCTTCCTATTACCTTCTTCCTCGCGGCCGTCCTCCCTGAAGCTCGTCGCCGCCACCGGGCCGAGACGAACTCGTCAAGCAAGTTCGCCCCTCGTCCGATCTCCCCTGCCGACACTGATGACGCGCCTCCTCCTCGCCGATGCTGCAGGACGCAAAGCCACCACCGCACTCCTCGTCGCTCTCGCCTGCACCGCCCGCCTGCCTCGCTCTCTGTTCCTCGCCGTCGCGGCGCCCGGTAATGAGGTGAGAAAGACGCGACCCGTTTGGTTGGGTCACGGGTCGGGTCGACCCGCGCTCAACGGTTGTTTGGGTTTGGTCAGTTGGGCTAGGATTCTAGGCTTGGGTGTGTGGGCTTAAAGGTTGGGTTTGGGCAATTGTGTTTGGGCATCTGGGTTTGACGATGGGCCGGATCGTGGTCTGTATATTGGGCTGGACTCTAGGCCTGCACATGGGCTGCTCCTGGGCTCCTGTTTGGGGCCTGGGCTTGGCACTGTGCATGGCCTGATCTGGCACTGTTTAGGCCCAGTCCGAAATTAAAAAAAAAGAAAATGAAAATACATAATCTGAAAAAAAATATAAATGGAAGGAAATAATAATTCTGGAATAATTTAGAAATAAAAATAAATTAAGTTTGGAAAAGAATATACATGTTGAGGTGTATAATATTTTTGGAAAATATATATAGCAGGGTAATTAATTTGGAAAGTATAATAGAAGCATTTTGGGAAATATATATATGACATGTTATACTATGGAAATATTTTGGAAATTACATACTTATGGAAATAAATATGGAAAGGGTATTATCAAAGAAGTATCGTACCGGAATAATACCCGGGAATAGGTATAATTATAGTATTATTTTAGACACTGGAAGTAAATGGTGAATGATGATGATAATAGAGAAATAACCCGGGGGAGTAACCGAGACGAGTCAGTATTTATTTTTCGGTATACAGTAGTAGCATGACATTTGCATATCACTTATGTGTGCATATTATTTGTTTGATATAGGAGTTGATAACGAGCAGATACCTGAGGAACCGGACTTGGAGTCTGTGGGGCATTTCCAAACTTGATAATCGGCTAAGGTGAGGATGGATAACCTTGGATATGTGCCCGTAATACTGTGTTTGTTTTGTTGTTTGATTGAACTGCTGAATTGATTATCAACTGTTATTTGTTTGCTGTGGAGTTTGTTGATGCTGTTGTTGGATTATGTTTAGACTTGTGGATACTGTGTTAAATAGTGCTGTACTGTTAGCTGTGATTAATTGACGTTATGAGTCTGTTGTTGAGTTGATCTGAGAAATAATCTGGAATAATATAAAGTTGGATAATTGAGAATAGAGTAAAGAAACTAGATTGAAATTGAGATGATGATATAATTTGTCACGTGGAAAGTAGTGGTACGACTAGAAGGTTAGAGGCTAGTTCTGTGGTGTCATGGCCGGTTTGGTTTGGTTGTTGGGGATGTTGATCCCGGATTTGTTGATATTGGGATGTTGATCCCGGATTGGTTGTGATTGGGATGTTGATCCCGGATTATGATTTGGCCTGGCATCCAGAATTAGTTAATAACCAGGTACGACCCTAGCTTGTCCAGTGACGGGGCCTAGAAGATAAAATTGAAAATAATAATAATAAACATTCTTTTGGTCTTGGCTTAGTTGTGTTATGGTAGATTTCTTGTGTTTGTGTTTGTCTGTGTTTATTTCGAAAGTATTATGGTTGATTATATATCTCTGTTTATCCTTCGTCGGTGAGCACTTCGGACTCACCCCTCGCCTGCGGGGTTTTATCCCATAGGTTTAGTTGCTTCGTAGTTCAGGTACGACGTTCGATGGCTGCTGCTTTCTTCTCCACCTGACTCCGGATCCATACCTCCGCTGCATGTGCGTATAAGTCTTCCGCTGCTGTGTCATATATGTTGCTGCTTTCCTATATTGCTTATGCTGTTGATATACTGGATTGTGCTGCTTTGTTGAGCTTTGAGTGTGGATTGAATAATGGTCCCCGAGTGTGGGTGACAGATGTTGCTTTGTACTTTTGCTGTATTTGGATTTACCGTGTAGTATTTTGACTGCGATGTACTGTCTGTTCCATCAATAAGAATAGTTTGGGCACGTGTTTACTGTGTATAATAAATACGGATCGGGGCGCTTAAATTATCTCCACGTCTTCCATAGACAATATCCCCTACCAAAAATGCTTGCTTAAAATAACTCAAGTCACATGTTTTAGGGCTAATTAATTTTCTTGCACCAAAGAACATGTCGTATAAATCCACTAAAGTTCCATGAGCGCCTATTTTCAGATGATAAAAAAAGAAAAAAAAAAAGAAAGAAGAAGACAAGAACCAATTAAATATATTTTAACTCTAGCGCCGTTTAAAGTTTAAATTATCACAAGGTAATATTCGACCTCTGATTTGTTATGGCATTGTCAATAAAATTCGACCAATAGGTTTTGAATTTTGTTCGTGAATTTTGCTATTTTTTTTTTTTTTGATGTGATACTATTTTTATTTGTTTGGATGACATCATAAAAACTTTCTGGATTTGAGATTTTTTTTTTATATAAAGTAACTATAGTACAAAGATCATAATAATAGCACGTGTATAGGAAAAAAATAAATAAAATAAGATGACAGGGCAACCAAATTCTCCACTCCTCCAGTTTTCCTGCCTTTTATCCCGCTCCCGCCAATTTTAACTGAAAGGCAAACGGGCCAAAAACTAACACGGGAAAGAAAGGCATGAAGGGCCCAAATGTATAAACGGGTCAACCGAGGCGGGCAGGGTTGAACCGTTGCTAAAATTCCCGGGATTCGCAGTAATCGGTTAACGCCACTGTATTAGCTTCTCCCGTTACAAGTCAGTCATTAATTAATAGCGACGGACGAGATGCTCCTGCCGATTCGAGCTGTCACTAAAACTGAGAAGATCCTCTCCAGATTCTTCTTCACTAGAAGACTTATGAGCAGCGGCGATCACAGGAAGACAGAAGTCTATAGCTTTGGGGACTCCTCCCAAGGAGCTCTGGGCCATCCCTATCTTCTCACCCAGGACGCCTACACTCCCGAGAGCGTCGGCAAACTTCCCGAGGATGTAGTCTCCATCGCCGCCGGCCATTACCATTCCCTCGCCGTCACTTCCCAAGGCCATCTCTGGGCCTGGGGCCGCAACGAAGAGGCCCAGCTCGGCCAAGACGAGCCCGTACCCAGGTGAGTACCGGTTGGGACTAGAGTGGTGTCTGCCACCTGTTTGATTTATTGCCTCTGTGAATTTTTCTTCCATTCTCATTTCTCTCTCCCTCTCTCTTTTATGATGGAAGAAACGAATGGCAATTTCCGCGGAGAGTAAAAGGGTTGGATGACGTCAAAGTTAGTGCTGCATTTGCCTCTGGGGTTGTCTCTGCCGCGATAGGCGATGGTGGGTCTTTGTGGGTTTGGGGCAAGTCCAAGCGCGGGCAGCTTGGTCTTGGGGATGGAGTTACCGAGGCTACGCTTCCTTGTAGAGTTGAAGCGCTTGCAGGGGAAAAAATTGCAAAGGTAGATCCTTTAAGAACCTTTTAGCTTATAACTATTGTGGGTTTCTTGATTGCTCTACTTCTGGCTATGACAGGTATCTTTTGGGTGGGGGCATGCCCTTGCGCAGACCCAGGATGGGAAATTGTTTGGCTGGGGTTACACGGCTGATGGCCGGATTGGAAGATTAGGAGGTGCCGCCACGGCGTCTCCACTTGATTCGGGCCTTGATGTGGTTAAAGGTGATCAGCAATCTTCAGGGTCAAGGCTGGAAGTTGCAGAAAGGCTTGTGTTGGGAATAGAGAAGGAGAAAGACATGCCGACAGTTTGGAACCCTAGTTTAGTTGAAGAATTGCACGGTGTTGAAGTCACGGACATTGCGTGCGGGCTTGATCATTCTTTGGTTCTTTGCCGTGAGTAATGCTGTTGCTTAGTTAGTGTAGAACTAGAATGTATCATTTATCCTAGTTCTGATTCTGATGTTGCAGGTGATGGGACCCTATTGAGCGCGGGGAGCAATGTATATGGCCAGCTGGGCAGAGTGAATCGTGATCTGGGATTGTTTCCAGTTGATATACGCTTCTGTCCTTTGTCTGTGGCATCAGGCCTTGGCCATTCCTTGGCAATTTGCCGCATTTCATCCGATGGAGATGTCAGGGAAATCGTGTCATGGGGATGGAATCAGCTTTCACAACTTGGAAGGTCAGGGCCTGCGAATACCCCGTTAGAGGTTGAGGGGTTGTTAGGAGAGACTCCTATCTCTGTGTCTGGAGGGCGAGTTCATACCATAGCTCTCACAGCTGAGGATGTGTGGGTTTGGGGCTGTGGCAAGAATGGCAGGCTTGGGTTGGGGAGCTCCACTGATGAAGCTGAACCTTTTCCGCTTGACTGGACGGGCGAAGTTTTACAAGTGGTCTCAGGTTTTGATCATAGTCTAATATTGGTGGCACGGGAAGATTATGAAACAATATGATACAACTCATGTTATACCTTCCGGTTTTACTGTTCAACGTCGTCTTTCTTGATTTCTAGCACTACTAGATGCCATAAATTCCAGTACACATGACACGGGCCATTGACGATTTTGACATCGGGGCCCATACTTACTGGGCAATACTCGGCAGACACTACCTTTAGTCTTGAAGACAACATCAATAGCATTTGAGTTACAATTCAATAATTATGTGACGCAATAAAACTTTTAAAACCATCCCTGTTGTTATTACGAAGCCATTTTCAACCGTATATATTCAACAGATATATCACAGGTCTCAAATATTTTTAATCTTGTTCAACCTTTTTTTTCCTTGATTTCTGGCACTACTGGATGTTATAAATACCGGTGTTATAAATACCATTACACACTAATACGAATATCTAAGTAGAGGTAGTAAAATAGGTATCCATGGATAAGCATGGGTTGGATTTCACACCCAATTTATACCCATTTATCTCATCACCGTTTATACCTATCTACCTATTCAATTTTCATATCTATTTTCAAAAATTTATATTTTAATTTTTTTAACCTTATAAATATTAATTCGACCTAGTTCATACTGACCTGGGTTGTGATGGACTTAGTCGGGCTTAACTTGGCCCATGGTGGCCCAATTAAGCCCACACGGGTGAGCCGGGACAGATCAATGCAGGAGAAGGAATAACACCGATGGAGACAGAAGAGTAACGCAAGAGGAGACATAGGAGCAAGGTCGGTGAACTTTTTTTTAAAAAAAAATTAGATGGAATAATTATAATTATAAAATAAAAATATTTGGATAGTTGAATTAGATTATTAACATGGTATCATGAATACCCATTACCCAACGACCAACCCACAAACACCCATGTTATGTGGGTTAAATCATAAATATCTATATTTAAGACCCAAATAATTTTACACTTGACCTATTTATATCTAAAACACACATTTTGTTATAAATTAAAGGTAGCAAGTACCAAGATGGTGGACTTGAAAAGATAATAATATGCAGTCGATATCGAAAGAGAATACTTTTGAGAAGAAATGATCAGAGGGAATGTGAAGACCTAAACATGAGCCTAATTGTATTATTAATGACTAATCATGTTTAGTGAATAATTTTATATTGATTTTGATGATTAACAAACTTGGTTAGATGTTTGTATATATTTGTGTTGATTAACATGCAGCGTGGTTTCTTATAAGAACCACACAAAAACCACGGACTTGGTTTCTGGAAGAAACCACACTTTGTTGTCAACATCAGAAGTGGTCCAAGTTGCTGGTGGCCTAGGTAGTCCCTCACAGCATTAAACCTCAATTCCCAACTACTCCAACGGGCAGATAAAGTGGTCCTTGGCAGAGATGAAGACCTACAACACTTATCTCTCACCTCCAAGCTCAATTATCAATTGTGGTCCACACTTATGGTCCCGGATTGCTAAAAATGGATTGTTTTCAACTAATTGAGCTGCAAAGAGAGTGGACTTTCTGAAATGAACCCAACACCAGCTAGTGGATTATGGAGTCAACTCTGAAGACTGATTTGTACCTCATAGCCATTGGATGATGAGCTGATGGGTACTTAGAGCCGTTGGATGAAGATCTTCCTACCTACTCCCACTTGCTCAAGCTCTATATAAGGAAGAGGAATGCTTCTTGGAAAAGCATCCCAGCCAATTTGAAAATTGCTTTGAATTCTGCAATTGTGCTTACACCTGAGATATTTGTTGAGCTTACACTTGAGATTATTCTTGTTCTCCAAGTTGTTACAAAGGGTAGTGTTTTAGGCAAGACTAGTGTGTAGTTTTGCTGGGATCTCAAATCTAGGATTAGATTTGAGGAAAGGTTAGAGTTTAGCCTGGAAAAAACTTATAAAGGTTAGAGCTTAGCCTGTAAAAGCTTGTTTCTTGTAAAGGTTAGAGCTTAGCCTGCAAAAGCTTGGTTTCTGTAATAAGTTGAGGCTGATCCCACAAAAGCCTAAGTTAGTGAGAGTTTGAGATCCTAAAGGATGGTCCTTTAGGTAGTGGAGGTACCTGGTGAGGGGCAACCATTATAAATCACTGTGTCATCCTTTCTTCCCTCTGCTCTCTTATATTTCTGCTTGTTTGTTTTGCGGGTTAGTGGTTTATGACGAAAACATTTGGTTTGTCTGAAACCAAACCAGAAACCAATCGCGATTAAGGGGTAGCCTGATTCATCCCCCCTCAGGCCTATTTAGGCTAACAATTGGTAGCGGAGCCACGTCCTCAGTACAAAGGAGTAACATCTAGAGGTAAAGATCATGGCTTATGAGGGAAATAGCATCAACAAAGCACCCTACTTCGATGGTGCAAACTTTGATTACTGGAAGTTCAGGATGAAGATCTTCCTTGAAGGCAAAGATCTAGAGAAGTGGTGTAACAGCCCGGGTAAAATTTTTTATTTTTACCGGGACTGTAAAAGTCTTTTTACCGTGATTTACTGTTGAATTAATCTTGGGTAGTTAATTCAAGGTAAATCGGGAGTCGTTTTCCGAAACCGAGAGTTTTCCCGCGCTCGTGATTTTTCCGTGGATTTTTCGGGCCTAAGTTGGTATTTTTCGGGTCCCGGGATTTTCGGAAAAATCACACCGGAAAATAACTAAGGGGGTATCAGTTATTTTCTGGTCCGGACCGGACTCGCTCTGTAATGCAGACAAGCTGCATTATTGTTAATTCACATGATGCACAGTGTTTGCACAGTATTTTTACGTTTATAAAAGAAGAAGGAAGCAGGAGAAGAAAGAAAGAAAAGAGAGAAAAAGAGAAGAAAAGAGAGATAAAGAAAAGAAAGAAACAAGAGAAAAAAAAGGAAAAAAAAAAGAAAAGAAAGAAAAAAAAAGAGAGAAAAACCGGTAGAAACAAAAGAGGAAAAAAAAAAGAAGAAAGAAATATATATAAAAACAGAGAAAAAAAAGGAAGGAAGAAGAAATTGAAAGAAAAATAGAAAGGAAAAAGAAAGAAATAGAAAAAAAGAAGAGAGAAAAAAAGAAGAAAATATGGATGAACAGTACCGTCACCCCCGGGCGCCCCGTTACTGTTCACGCCGGAGCGGACGGCGCCATCTCTCGCTGCACCGCCGCCACCAGCCCCTTCGCCACGCCGTCGCGACTTCAACCCTGCCCTCCCCGTTGCCTTCCACCGCCGGAGCCGCTTTGACGCGCCGTTGACCCGGTGGAGGACCCGCGGATCCGCCTTCTCTTCGCTCGCGTCGCACGAGCCACCACCGCCGCGTCGCCAACCAAGCAGCCATGCCGCGCAGTCGCCGCTTGTCTTCCTGCCGCACTCTTCCTCGCCCGTCCCTGCCGCTCGCCGTGCCGCCAGCCTCCTACCCCGCACCACGATCCGTTTCCGCCAGGTGAGTACCCGACTCACAACGGGATGGAATTCGGGTTGGACCCTGCTGACGGGCTGCCTCGCGGGCCTGGGCAGTTGGGCCTCACTGTTGGGTTGTTCTAGGCTGGGCATGGGCTTACTGTTCATGGCCCAGTCCAGTTAAAAAAATAATAATATATATATATATATATATATATGCATTTATTAATTAATCTGGTATATAATTTTGGAAAAAAATTGTATATTTACTTTGAGAAAATTATGGTTAATTTAATCCTGGTATTTTTAGGAAAATATAAATATATATACTTTGATAAATAATTAAGTTATGTTTTGGAGAAAAACTAATATTATTTGGAAAAATATACATATACCATGAAAATAAATTCTGGAAATTTTATATATATATTATTTTCTCTGGAAAATTATGGTTGAGTAATTTATATATATATGTACTTTGAAAATTAAGGGTAATTATAATTTTGTGTTGAAAATATTATTGTATATTGAGAAAAAGATATATGCTATATAAATATTTTCTGAAAATTATAAATAGGTTATTATTTTTTTGGAAAATTATGGGGATTATAATTTTGGAAAATTATAATTATTTTATGAAAATATTTTGAAAAGAGTTTTAATTAAAGTGTGGTACCGAAATTACATTCGGATATACGTACGGTAAATATTTTCGGTAAAGGGAAATAAATAAAAGATGTGTAACCGGGATGGGTAATTTCGCAGTTTGGGCATCATAGCATACCGATTATGTGCATTTGTGTGTATATATGGTTTTGTTGTATTGGTTTGGATATCGGGCAGTTTCCCGAGGAGCCGGCGTCGGACCGGTCACTGTCTCCGGAGTTGAGTAATCGGCCAAGGTGAGGATGGATTTCCTTCAATATGTGCCTGTATTACTCGGTTATTGTGCTTGATGTTTATTGCACTGTTGATGATTGCATTTGTTGTGATTGTTGTCGGGATGTTTATCCCAGTATTTTGATTTGGTATTTTTGGGATGTTTATCCCCGTGTTGATTTTCTGTGTCTTTTGGTTCAAAGTATAAAATGGATTAATAATAAATTGTGATAAGGATGTCGATCCTTGATTTTGGATAGGGATGTCTATCCCAGTATTTTGGTTAGGGATGTCGATCCCTGAGATTTGGTTTTGAACGATAATATAATTGTCGCGTGGTAAGTAGTGGTACGACTCGATGGTTTAAGACTGTTACGTGGTGGCCTTGACCTGGGTTCTTGTGATAAGCATGTCTATGCTTGGGATGTCTATCCCGTGATTATTTTTGGGATGTCTATCCCGTGATTATTTTTGGTTAGGGATGTCTATCCCGTGTTGAGCCAGGGTTTCTGTTGTATACACTGTATGCTTGGGCTTGTTTTGGTTGGGTCGTTACAGTTCCGGCACGTGTTTACTGTGTACGGTAAATACGGGTCGGGGCGTTTCATTTTGGTAGCGGAGCGGTTGTTACGTCTTGTTGGGCAGTCGTTGTGTGATTGTTGTCCTTGTTTGCATAGTTCGCTCCATTTGTTTATTATTTTATATCATTTTAGTTAGTGCATTATGGATCCAGTCAAGGGACGCCAGCTGTCGCAGAACATACACATAAGAGGTAATGATGCCAAAAATAAGCGGAAATATAAATATTATTAATAATACTAATATTTTCATTACAAGCATAAAAATTACATTGATATTTTATATATATAAAAAAAAATACATTCATCGCGTTGGAACGACGTTGACCCTGAAGCTGGTTGGGTCGTTGTTGATGTTGACTTGGATACTGTCGCTCCACGAGAACCACATGCCGCCTGCGTTGTTCTGGCCTGGAAGCTCGAACCGGTTTGCTTGAGGGAACCGGAGTGGGATGAGAACGTGATCGTCTTGAGGCTGCCACTGGGTCTCTGTGAGAAGAACCATGTTTGGTTTGTATTGGTTCTTTAGGTCCTTCAGAGTACGCGAGAACTCTTGGGAACGCCTTGCGACTCCTCTGTAGTTCCACACCAGTAGTCGGGCCTTTGGCCAAGTTACGGGCAGACGAGTTACTCTAGGCATGCTCTGGGCCGTCATCGAGAGTTGGTAGTAGGTACCTTGCTCCAGGGTATGGCAAGTGGACTCCAGGTTGAACTCCTGAAGCCTTTCCGAGATGAAGAACATGATGGAGTTTGCTGAGCCGTAGTAGGAGGTCCTCAGAGTGCCATGGTCCTCCAGGAAGATCGTCTCTTCCATGGGAGTGATGAAGAACCGCGATGAATAGAGTTCGTCGACGAAGACCAGAAGCGGCATCCTGCCGAGCTCGTTCGGTAGTTCTTCTGGACGCTCGTTGACCATGCTGTAGGCCAGACGGTTCCTTCTGCCAAGATTGGCACCTTCGACGAAGAAAACGGAAGATGGAGCAGGCATCGTGTTTGGACGAGTGGGTATTTTGTTTTTGAGCGTTGTGGTTTTGTTTTTCTGAGCGTTCGTTGCTTTTAAAAGCTTTTGATGATTTACACCACACTGCTCCGTTTCTTTTATACTCTTATGGGGAGCGTGTTTATTGTTTTCGATTTTCAAGATTTGCTTTTTGAAAATTTGCCTTTGCTTTCATTTATTGCTTTGTTAGTTTACACGTTTTTCGGACTACCATGCCAGAGTTTTTCAGCCTTTTTCCATCTCATGATTTTCTTTCGCTCTGGCTACTTTGTCCATTCTTTTCATGGTTTTACTATATTTTTCTGCATCTTTTATCACATGCATCCGTGACCGTTGAGGTTAGACTGATGGGACCACACCTCGAGTAGAGTGCATGTGCGACAAGTTTACAGTTGTTCGGACATCGTGGAGAGATACGAGACCTGATAGACGTTTTTGGCTCATGCGGAAAATGTGAACAAGTGGGTAACGTTTCTTTCGAGGGAAACCGACGTCACCGTTAGCTCCGTATGTCACGTTTCTCGAGATCGAGGATGCTTAGGACCGATTTGGGCGCTGATCATGACTTTTGTTTTGATTTCTTTTGTTTTGATTTTGTTAAACGAATTTTGTTTTTAATTCCTTTATATTTGATCTAATATTCTTATTGTTGATTTTTGTTTTGTTTTGAGATGTTTTATTTTTCTATTTAACATAAGACTTTGTAATATAAGAATTTTGATTTAAAAAGGAAATCTATTTTATTTATTTAATAACGGTTTTACAACAGGAGAAGAAGTACTCTATTGAGTTACTTGCTTCTCTAGGTCTTTTACAAGTTTTTGGATGGTTTTCATGTGAGGAAAGAGCTCCGCGCATGCCAGTTTGATCTGCGCCACCGCCGAGCAGATCTTCTTCAGTGAGACGTTCAGCTGCATCAGAGTCTGCTGCGGTGTGCTGCTTTCAGCCGTCGCTTTGCCCTTTCGACCCTCAGCTTCTTTGGGAGCACGCTTCTTCCAGCTTCTTCGAGAGACCACCATGTGTTCCTTCAGGCCGACGATGTTCGTCTTGAACCGCTTCTTGGGAGGTTCTTCATCGGAGCTTGTCGGGAAAGCAGTTCCACCGATGTAGCTGTTGTTCTCGGAGTCTGAGGTCGTTCTTGATCTCAGTGGAGAGTCCATGACTGTGTGTGAGTATGCCAGTCATGAGGTTTGGTTCTTATAGAGGACGAGATGTCGCTTAAGGGTATAAGCGGTATCTCGGGTTGAGTTTGGACACCTGGCAGAGTGTGCCAGAAGCTTATCGTGGTAGGACCTACGGATAAGACGGAATTTCGTGGACGAAATTCTTTTAAAGGTGGGTAGACTGTAACAGCCCGGGTAAAATTTTTTATTTTTACCGGGACTATAAAAGTCTTTTTACCGTGATTTACTGTTGAATTAATCTTGGGTAATTAATTCAAGGTAAATCGGGAGTCGTTTTTCGAAACCGAGAGTTTTCCCGCGCTCGTGATTTTTCCGTGGATTTTTTGGGCCTAAGTTGGTATTTTTCGGGTCCCGGGATTTTCGGAGAAATCACACCGGAAAATAACTAAGGGGGTATCAGTTATTTTCTGGTCCGGACCGGATTCGCTCTGTAATGCAGACAAGGTGCATTATTGTTAATTCACATGATGCACAGTGTTTGCACAGTATTTTTTCGTTTATAAAAGAAGAAGGAAGCAGGAGAAGAAAGAAAGAAAAGAGAGAAAAAGAGAAGAAAAGAAAGAAAAAGAAAAGAAAGAAAAAAGAGAAAAAAAGAAAGGAAAAAAAAAGAAAAGAAAGAAAAAAAAAGAGAGAAAAACCGGTAGAAACAAAAGAGGAAAAAAAAAAGACAGAAATATATGTAAAAACAGAGAAAAAAAAAGGAAGGAAGAAGAAATTGAAAGAAAAATAGAAAGGAAAAAGAAAGAAATAGAAAAAAAGAAGGAAGAGAGAAAAAAAAAGAAGAAAATCGGAAAATATGGGTGAACAGTACCGTCACCCCCAGGCGCCCCGTTACTGTTCACGCCGGAGCGAACGACGCCATCTCTCGCTGCACCGCCGCCACCAGCCCCTTCGCCACGCCGTCGCGACTTCAACCCTGCCCTCCCCGTCGTCTTCCACCGCCGGAGCCGCTTTGACGCGCCGTTGACCCGGTGGAGGACCTGCGGATCCGCCTTCTCTTCGCTCGCGTTGCACGAGCCACCACTGCCGCGTCGCCAACCCAGCAGCCGCGCCGCGCAGTCGCCGCTTGTCTTCCTGCCGCGCTCGTCCTCGCCCGTCCCTGCCGCTCGCCGTGCCGCCAGCCTCCTAGCCGGCACCACGATCCGTTTCCGCCAGGTGAGTACCCGACTCACAACGGGTTGGAATTCGGGTTAGACCATGCTGACGGGCTGCCACGCGGGCCTGGACAGTTGGGCCTCACTGTTGGGTTGTTCTGGGCTGGGCATGGGCTTACTATTCATGGCCCAGTCCAGTTAAAAATAATAATAATAATATATATATATGCATTTATTAATTAATCTGGTACATAATTTTGGAAAAAAATTGTATATTTACTTTGAAAAAATTATGATTAATTTAATTGTGATATTTTTAGGAAAATATAAATATATATACTTTGATAAATAATTAAGTTATGTTTTGGAGAAAAACTAATATTATTTGGAAAAATATATATATACCATGAAAATAAATTCTGGAAATTTAATATATGTATTATTTTCTCTGAAAAATTATGGTTGAGGAATTTATATATATATGTGCTTTGAAAATTAAGGGTAATTATAATTTTGTGTTGAAAATATTATTATATATTGAGAAAAAGATAAATGCTATATAAATATTTTCTGAAAATTATAAATAGGTTATTATTTTTCTGGAAAATTATGGAGATTATAATTTTGGAAAATTATAATTATTTTATGAAAATATTTTGAAAAGAGTTTTAATTAAAGTGTGGTACCGAAATTACATTCGGATATACGTACGGTAAATATTTTCGGTAAAGGGAAATAAATAAAAGATGTGTAACCGGGATGGGTAATTTCGCAGTTTGGGCATCATAGCATACCGATTATGTGCATTTGTGTGTATATATGGTTTTGTTGTATTGGTTTGGATATCGCGCAGTTTCCCGAGGAGCCGGCGTCGGACCGGTCATTGTCTCCGGAGTTGAGTAATCGGCCAAGGTGAGGATGGATTTCCTTCAATATGTGCCTGTATTACTCGGTTATTGTGCTTGATGTTTATTGCACTGTTGATGATTGCATTTGTTGTGATTGTTGTCGGGATGTTTATCCCAGTATTTTGATATGGTATTTTTGGGATTTTTATCCCTGTGTTGATTTTCTGTGTCTTTTGGCTCAAAGTATAAAATGGATTAATAATAAATTGTGATAAGGATGTCGATCCTTGATTTTGGATAGGGATGTCTATCCCAGTATTTTGGTTAGGGATGTCGATCCCTGAGATTTGGTTTTGAACGATAATATAATTGTCGCGTGATAAGTAGTGGTACGACTCGATGGTTTAAGACTGTTTCGTGGTGGCCTTGACCTGGGTTCTTGTGATATGCATGTCTATGCTTGGGATGTCTATCCCGTGATTATTTTTTTGGGATGTCGATCCCTGGGTTCTCTGGATTTGGTCTGGCACCCGGAATGTGTTGATAACCAGGTCTGACCCCTAGCTTATCCGTGACGGGGCCCGGAAAGATAAAATTGGAAAATTGGATTTTATTTGAGTCTTTTGGTCTTGGACGGGTTTTGGGTTGAGTCTTTTGGTTTGGCTGTTGTGCCTGTTTTTGACTTGAGTAATTATAGTTGCATATTGATTGTCTATCCTTCGTCGGTGAGCACTTCGGACTCACCCCTCACCTGCGGGCTTTTATCCCGTAGGATGAATTATTTGTGGTGCATGTTAGGTGCATTCTAGACAAGCTGCGGCGTTATCCCTTGGACAGGGCTCGGATCCATAGTTTGCATCAGTGTCGCATACAGTGTTTTGTGAGTTATTAAGTCTTCCGCTGTGCATTGTTTTTACTATTATTGGGCCATTGGGCCGGTTGAGTTAGTATTGATGTTTTTATTTTGGGCTGTTGAGCCCGGGTTTCTGTTGTATACACTGTATGCTTGGGCTTGTTTTGGTTGGGTCGTTATAATTCCGGCACGTGTTTACTATGTACGATAAATACGGATCGGGGCGTTTCAAGTGGAATATAGTCCAACATCCTTATGCCAGACCACTAAGGGACATGCAGTTCTGGTCTGAAGAAGAGCTAAAAAAGGCTAAGCTTGATGCTCAAGCCAAGAATGTCCTTCTTTGTGGAATAACTGAGAATGAGTTTCAAAGAGTCAGATCTTGTGAAACTGCCTATGAGATCTGGAGGCTTCTATGTGTCACTCATGAAGGCACAAACCAAGTGAAGGAGTCAAGACTCAATCATCTCATGAGAGACTATGAACTGTTTCAGATGGTTTCTGGTGAAACCATACAGGAGATAGATACTCGCTTCACAATTATTATTAGTATTATTATTATTATTATTATTATTATTATTATTATTATTATTATTATTATTATTATTATTATTATTATTATTATTATTATTATTATTATTATACTTTGGTGGGTTTATTGAACTTAATTTTGGAAATTATTCCCAAGTCGGAATTCTTTTGAAAAAAATGTTTCTTTGCCTGAAACACAAGTATACTACGTAGTTTTGACCAGTGCTACGTAGTTTTGGGATGTCTAGTATATTAAACTCATGTTTGGCCTACATTTTGACCAAGGGAAGAGGGTTGACCGCAGCTATGACCAAAATGACGTCGTTTTGGTCCTGGCCGAAATCAACCCTAACCCTAGGATATTTAAAGCAAACTTTTTTCTCTCTCTTTTCTTTTCCTTCTCTTCCCCTTTCACCTGAATGGCTGCCTTCTCCTCTTCCTAATTTCTCTTCCACTTTCTCTCTTCCTCTTCCTTTTCTCTTACAACCACCGCACCCAACTGCTCCCTCTCTTTTTCCTTTTCTTCATGTTGTTGCCTAAACATCCCCACGCTGTCACCATCATATCTCGCTTCCCTGACCCACGGAGCGATGGCCAGAGGGAAATCCAGGGGCAGAGGAACCGAGGACCAGGCAAGTGAGTGCTGCAAGTCTCGGGTGTAGATGTGTTAGGTAGATGAACCTAAATTTGCGGTGGATTATGTGGAGCCGTTTACGGCAGTAGACTAAGGGTTCATGCCTTGAGGTTTTGTTTCCAGTAAGTACCATGAACCCCTTCCTTTGTGAATTCTAAAGTAAGCTAGTATTGGCGAGTCAAATTTTGGTTGGGTAAATTGATATTGTTGGGCTTGAATGGTTGTTTTGGCTGAATATTAAAGTTTGTAAATGCACTTTGATGTTGTGTGGAGTTAGTGCATCGTTCATGGCTCCTTTATAGTTTCAATACTTATCTTTTATTATATTATACTTTACCACACATTTTCTTGGTAAGCTCTCTAGAATATGTTACTAAATATGTTTGCTATGTCACCAACTCGAGTAACAGTGGTAATAATATTACATGAACATGAGTCATTTACTCGTCTATGTTGGCAAGAACACGTACATTAAATCACCAATATATGACATCTTAGTACATCTCACATGGAACTGTATTTTGGGGTTTGGTTTAAAGGTCAACTTAGTGCATCTCACATGGTTCTGCATGATTTCATTAGTTCATTACCGCTAAACTATTAATGCAATAAACTAGGATTTTGACACTAGTGGCATAATGAAGTAGTGTGGCTGAAACCATTAATATACAAAGTCGGTGGATTGCTTTTGTAGTTTCGGGTTTCTAACGAGTTATATTAAACTCTTGCTTTTAAATCTTGGCAAATTATTATTCTTAAGCTTTGGGTCTGGTTCGAAATAAATTATTAATAGTCTTATTTGATAATGGGTTTGACTATATATACATAGATAAATATATGATGCTTTTGTATCAAGTTTTCAAAGTGAAGTTTTATGGGAATTAATGGGATTTATCTGGTAGTTCCTTTAATTCTTTCTATGTCATGTTGAGGGTCATAAACAATGAATTTACATAGCTAAGTACACAGCATGCCTACATCTTTTGTCTCTTGAATGAATATTTAAGTGGTACATGTGACTATATGTTTAGGCACTGGATGTACTTGAGGAGTAGCTGGATAGAGCTCTTGCTTCTACATGATGCAGGTGAGGACATATAAACCTTTGTATGCATTACTGCCTACAATGCTCGGTTAATAGACATGGTATATGAAGTTGAAATTCTTGTTTGACATTGGATGTTGTATGCTTGTATGCCTGTTGTACAGATGATCTTACTTGCACTTTGTATCTAGATGATGATGCTTTTGATGCGGTATGCCTGAGTATGTGAATTGTGTGCCGGTGTGATATGATATGCCAGTTGAGCATGCTTTGTTTGTTATGAGATATAACATGTGATATAATTTTTTAGGTTCGTGTGGTGATTTGTGGGCCGGTGGCCCGGACTTGAAAATAAAATGTTAAATCCACACAACCCTGGACAATCATAACATATGGCACACACGACTCGTTAAGTATAACTGAGAATAATGTACAATAAAAAAGTACTACTGTGGGGCTGTTGACTGGTTGGTTCGAGCGGGAAGTGATACTCCTCGGAATTGCATGTGGGATAGCATGGTATATGCAGTGGGTCTGTGATGACCGGTTCTACCTCCCTCTTTCTATCTCTCCCTTTGTACCTCCCTCTTTCTCTCTGTCTCTCTCTCTCTCTCAGCGATTGTATTTGGTCTTACGCCCTGATTGTATTGGGCTTATGCCCTAGTTGTCTCATGAGACGGGACCGAGCTCGACGCACACAATAGAGGGCCCTAATAAAATATTCAATCCTAATAACGATAAAGTACAACGATAATAAGATGATTAAAGACAAGTGTAGGTTTAAAGTCTGATGATGACTTTGTGTTGTGCAATGTGACTTGTTTGTGCACTATGGTTGCTACTGCTTGATGCCGGTGTATTTGTGGTTGATTTGTAGTTGTATACTATGGTTTATTTGTTTGCGGTGGGGCAGAGGTTGGTCTCACCCCCTCACAGTCTTTACACAGGTTAACTGATCGATGATCAGGAGTGCATATCAGCAGGTGGCGGTGTTATCCTCTCCTCGGGTCGGATCTATAGAGTTGAATTCATACATGTCTTTTTATGTTATTTTTATCTTCCGCTGTGTACTCGCTTTCTTGTATAATTTATTGTATAATTGTACATTTATTATGTTGTTTGTATCGTATCCCGGGTAGGAAGGGCAATTTGGTCTTTTTATATGTTTTAATTAATTAAATTGGACAATTTGGGATACAGACGTTTCAGTTGCAAAGGTACTTAGGTCTCTACCTAAAGAGTGGGAGTCCAAGGTTACTGCCATAGAAGAAGCTCAGAACTTGAATACTCTCACCTATGATGAGCTGATCGGCAAGATCATAGTGCATGGTTCTAAGTTTGAAACCAAGGAACCAAAGAAGAAGGACCTGGCTTTAAAATCCCAAGAATCTGATGATGATAGTGATTCAGATGTTGCACTCCTTAAAAAGAGATTTGTAAGATACTTCAGGAAGAAGCAACTCAAGGGAAGAAGTTCTAGAGGTGTGAAGAATGAAGAGCCTAAAAATGACTCCCTGACATGCTTTGGTTGCAACCGTCCTGGTCACATCAAATCTGAGTGTCCTTATCAAAAGAAGAACAAATATGATTCTTCTAAAACCAAAGGATAGAAGGTCATGTTCGCTTGGGATGACTCGGATTCTTCAAGCGATTCAGAGATGGATGAGGCAGCAAACTTGTGTCTCGTGGCTCAAGAAGACTGTGAGGTAGATGATTCACCTGACTTTACTTTTGATGAAATACAAGATGTTTTTGCTGAATTGCATGATAAGTATAAGGAAGCTTTTAAAAAGAATAAAGCATATAAGAAGCACATTCATTTACTTGAATATGATGCTGAAGCACATAGAAATGCATATGAAAAGCTTGATACTGCTCATACAGTAGTATTTAGGTCATATGAAACTTTAAAAGCTGAAAAAATTGCTCATAGTGAACTAGAAAAGAAAAATGCTTCTAGTATTGCTAATAGTGAGATGTTGGTTATGGAAAATAGTAAGCTTAAAGAGGAAGTTAGAGATCTTAAACACTCTCTTGAGAAATTCACCAGTGGAACTGAAAACCTAAACATATTGTTAGGTCAGTAAAGGCACTCTGTGCAGAAAGAAGGAATAGGAGCTACACATGTGGTTTTTGAAAAACTAAACACTTCTGTGTATTTTGTCATGGTGGGGTCTGATATACCTATGACTACTTATGTGCATGCTAACAAACCATATCAGACTGTTAAGAATGCTAAGATAGGATCCAAGATGCAATATAGACACATATCTCCTAACAGGGAACACAAACCAAATGATTCCAATGTGGTTTTTAACAAACCAAACCAGTATGTGCCATTCGTTCGAACTAGGTCTGGAAAACCATATACACCTAGGACAAACATGTATCCACCTAAGAGAAACTATCATATGCATCCACATGGACTCAATACATCTCATATTACATATTATTTCTGTGGTAAAGGTGGTCATGGTATTAGAACCTGTTGGTGTAAGAAGAGAAACAGTAATGTGGTATGTGTGGGTCCAAAAGGAACCAAGCCTAACCCTGAAGAACCCAAGTCAGTTTGGGTACCTAAAACTTGATCATGTTGACAGGATACTAGGGATGAATGGATTTTGGATAGTGGGTGTTCAAGGCATTTGAAAGGAGACTTATCCATGTTTTCATCCCTAACTGAAAAGGACCGAGGTAATGTGACTTTTGGTGATAAGTCGAAAGGGATAATCCTTGGTCTTGGAAGTGTTGGTTCTATCCCTGTTATTGAGCAAGTTTTATTGGTTGATAATCTAAAGTATAATTTGTTAAGTATTAGCCAGTTATGTGACAAAGGTTACAAGGTTGTTTTTGAGGCTTCTAGATGTTTGGTTTTTGACAAAAACCAAGTGGTTTTTGTTGGTAATAGAAAAGGTAACATATATTCTATAAACCTATGCAATGTTTCTGACCCTGAATTCAAGTGTCTACGTGCAAGAACAGAGACACCAACCCTTTGGCACAGAAGGCTTGGCCATGTAAATTTGGAGCTTATCTCAAATCTATCTAAAAAGGAGTTGGTAAGAGGTCTGCCCAAGCTCAAGTATAAGAAAGAAATCACTTGCAGAGCCTCTCAGCTTGGAAAACAGGTTAAAAGTTTCTTTAAACCTAAGCATACTATTTCTGCATCTAGGCCCCTTGAATACTGCACATTGACTTGTTTGGACCTATGAGAACAGTAAGTCTATGTGGTAAGAGTTATGCATTTATAGTTGTGGATGATTATTCAAGGTATACATGGGTGTTATTTCTTGCACAAAAAAATCATGCATGCTATGAATTTGGTACTCTTGTTAGACGTCTACAAAATGAAAAAGGCTACAAGATTTCAAAAATTAGAAGTGATCATGGAGGAGAATTTGATATTCTTGTATTTAAACACTTCTGTAAACAAAGTGGCATTGAGCATACTTTTTCAACTCCTCGAACACCTCAACAAAATGAGGTTGTTGAAAGGAAGAATCGAACTTTTCAAGAAATGGCTAGAACTATGCTTAATGAGCATAAGTTACCTGCCTACTTCTGGGCAGAGGGTGTAAACACTGCTTGTTACATCTTAAATAGAGTATCATTGAGTCCTTTGATTAAAAAGACCCCCTATGAGATTTGGTTTGATAAGAAACCAAGCATTGGTTATTTTAGAGTATTTGGGTCTAAGTGCTACATTCTTAATACTAAGGACAACCTTGATAAATTTGAGGCTAAATCTCATGATGGTATATTTCTTGAATACTCTCTAACTAGTAAAGCATGTTGTGTCTATAATAAGAGAACCTTGATTGTTGAAGAAGCCATGCATGCTGTTTTTTGATGAAAATGACCTATGTGATGCATATAATGATATAGTCACAGATACTGTACCTGAAGATCAACCACATATCACAAGCATTAATGGGACTACTGAAAAAGAGGAAGAACCTCCTGAACTGGAGCCTCTTCCACTGCCCATGCAAGAACCAACCGTGTGACCAGGTTTACAACCAAACATGGAACCAGTGATGGAACCATGTGGTTCTGAGGAAAAACCAAACAATGCAGAACAAGGATCTACTTCTCATGGAAATGTGAGAGCACCCAGAGGATACTCAACAGAGTTTATACTTGGAGATTTATCTAGAAGGGTGACTACCAGATCCTCATTGCATAATGTCAACTCTAATCTTGCATTCCTTTCACAAGTGGAACCTAAAAGTTCAAAAGAGGCCATTCTTGATGAAAATTGGGCAATGGCAATGCAAGAAGATTTAAATCAGTTCAAGAGGAGTGATGTTTGGGAACTTGTGCCTAGACCTACTGAGCATCCAGTCATTGGAACCAAATGGGTTTTCAGTAACAAACTTGATGAGACTAGTGTTGTGGTAAGAAACAAAGCAAGGTTAGTTGCTCAAGGATATAATCAAAAGGAAGGTATTGATTATGATGAGACCTTTGCTCCTGTTGCTAGATTAGAGTCCATTCGCATGCTACTTGCATTTGCAGCATATAAGTCCTTCAAGTTATATCAAATGGATGTTAAGAGTGCATTCTTAAATGGACATATTTTAAAAGAAGTTTATGTTGAGCAACCACCTGGTTTTGAATGTCATGACCATCCTGAGCATGTTTACAAGCTTAAAAAGGCATTATATGGACTTAAACAAGCTCCTAGAGTATGGTATGATAGATTAAGCTCTTATCTTGTGTCTAAAGGCTTCTGTAGAGGCAAAGTTGATTCAACATTGTTTGTTAGAACTAACAAAAGTGATGTTAAGCAAATCTATGTTGATGATATTTTGTTTGGAGCTACTAATGATTTGCTTTGCAAGGAATTTGAGAAGCTTTTGCATAGTGAATTCGAAATGAGTATGATGAGTGAGCTAAATTTTTTTCTGGGATTCCAAGTTAAGCAGCATGATGGTGGTATCTTCATTAATCAAGCTAATTACAATTGAGAGTTGTTGAAGCGCTTTGGTTTGAGTGAAACCAGCCTAGTGCCACCCCCATGAGCACATCCACCAAACTTGACAAGGATGAACATGGTAAGGATGTTGATATAAAAATGTACAGAGGCATGATAGGTAGTCTTTTTTATCTCCCTACTACAAGACCTGATATTATGTTCAGTGTCTGCTTATGTACAAGATTTCAATCATGTCCTAAAAAGTCTCATCTTAAGGCAATTAAACGCATATTCAAGTATCTTAAGGGAACATCCTCACTTGGTTTATGGTATCCTAAAATCAGCACTTTTGAGCAAACAAGTTATTCATATGAAGATTTTACAGGGTGTACATTAGATCGAAAAAGCACAAGTGGGTTATGCCAATTACGTGGATAGTCTCTTGTGTCTTGGTCAAGTAAGAAGTAAAATTCTGTTGCAACCTCAACCACTGAGGCTGAATATGTTGCGGTAGGAGCTTGTTGTGCACAAGTCCTATGGATGAAACAAACTCTAAGTGATTATGGACTAACATTTAATTGTGTGCCAATTTATTGTGACAGCTCTAGTGCTATTAATTTGACCAAGAATCCTATACAACACTCTCGGACCAAGCACATTGAAGTGAGGCATCATTTTATCCAAGACCATATGTTGAAAAAGGATGTGACAATTGAATTCGTGAAGACTGAAAATCAGCTTGCTGATATCTTTACAAAGCCACTTAAAGAGGATCAATTCACAAAGATCAGACTTGAACTTGGAATGTGTAACTTACCTTGACTCTTACGCTTACTTGGTTTACACTTGGTTTTATGCTTAGTTTCATACTTGGTTTTTGGCATAAACTATGCATCCTCTAATTATGTGCATACACGATCATATTAGTTTTATAACATTCATTACACCTCACACACATACATTCACAACGCATTCTGGCATATGGGGAAATATCTTGAGGCATTATGATCATCAGTTAAGGCAAAATGGAAGAAAGGAGGCAATTTTGGTTTCTGGAGAAACCAAATACCCTGTAGTCATTACTCGATGGACAAAAGCATCTCTTCAGGTGGGAATTCTAAATCAGAAGGTCTCTGATGGATTCAAATGAAAATTATTTGAATATTGGACGCCTAAGAAGCTGTCGGATTGTGGAAAGAAGGCAACTTGGTTTTTGGGAAAAACTAAATATCCAGCAGTCATTACCCAGTAGATAAAGGAATCTTGGCAAGTTGAGGGAGCAAATCTGAGCCTTTTGGGAAAGTAAAAAAGAAGATATCATGTGGGGTTAATCACAAAATCTTTGTTGGTATAAGCTTAAGGTCAAAGTGGTCCAAAAGATTCAAAAAGTAGGGGACCACGGTAGGGCATACCCGAAAAAAGCTGAAAAGGTGGAGAAAGAATTAAATGCATTTGACCATTACTTCCAACCGTGATCTGTTCCGATTCCTTTGCCACTCTCTCTCCAATAATCCACTTTACTTAAACCGGTTACACCCACCTCTTTTTATACCTCATACACTCTCCTTCCTCAACACAATTACTACTCACTCATAACTCTATCCCTAAGACTTCCTTCTCTCTTCTAAACCAGATTTTCTATCAAATCCAAACACTCAAAAGATGAGGAAGAGAAACACTAAAACACCCAAGTCCAAGAAGAATGTTCCTAAACAAACTCCCTCCTCATCCAACACTTCCAAATCAAAACTACAAAGTCGAGAAGAGATTGAGGCTGCCAAGCTTGCACACCTCAAAATGGTGATTGAACAGAAATAGATGGAGGAAGCCAGTGCTCATGAACTCACCACCCAATCTAGTGTTGCAAGTGCTAAAGGGTCTGAGAAATTCAAAGAGGCTTGGGAAAAGCAAGAAGCTCAGAAGACATCCGGAAAGGTTTGGCTTGATCGAGAGCCTTGGCCAACCACAGAAAAGAGCACTGCTCTTGAAGGGAGTTCCACACCCTCTTGGCTCAAAACTCCTCAATCGGGTAACATTCTCCATTCTGATGTGTTGAATCAAGAACTTATCAGTTTCTGTAGACCTTTGCTTGTTGACCATTGGCAAACAAACCCTACTTCACATGCACCGGTTGAAAAGCCTAGTGCTAGTATATCTACCACACTCACAGAAGATACACCCATACTAACACCTAGCCTAGTCAACTCTATGATTGGCATGTTTGTTAAGGGTTTAGTACCCCCACCTGGTCATGATCCAAAAGTTTACCATGAGATGAAACGAGCAGAGTTTGGGGACATGATCTCAGACTTTCTTATTAAAGACCACACCCCTTCAGAGAGCTTCATTCGTGAACCTTCCAAGGAAGAAGTGGAAGCCTACCAGAAAGCACTACGTGAAGGAGTTGACCAGTCAGACACTGCAGAAATGACTGATCAAGAAGTTGGTGTAAGACCAACTTGGTTTCTGATGTGGCTACCAAGATGGTTCCAGAGGCGGTTTCAATTATGGTTTCTCCTTCCCAAACCATGCCAGTACCAAAACAGACTCACACTATTGATCTCAATCTGCCACAACAAGAGCAAGAAGGGGATGAAGAAGGTCTGCTGGCGACTGTCCTGAATGTAAGCAAAGAAGCTGTTGCTTTTATTACTGAGAAGAATCTTGTGGTTTCTAAGAAACCAACCTAGAAACCAAAGGAGACACATGCTTCGGAGTCTGTCACCACCATTGAGTGCACTGGACAGAAGAAAATGAAGCGGCAATCAGCCACTCCTAAGAAGAATACAAGGATTTCCATTCAGGAACCAATTGCTGAAGTGGTTGCAAAGAAACCAACCCCAAAACCAATGTCCAAGGCTAAAGGAAAGAGAAAGGTTAGTGAACCTGAACTAGAGCCAAAAGATGAATCAGAGAATGAATCAGAGTCTGAGGATGGTGAGTCTAAAGAAGAGGCATCTGATGATACAGAGGCTTCAAAAAGAAGAGGAAAAGAAGTGACGATGAATCTGACAATGACTCGGACTTTGAAGGTGACAATGATGATGAAGAAGACAAAGAGGGGTCTGATGATGACAATGATGACGGCAATGATAATGATGACGATGATGGTAATGATGCTGAAGAAGAAGATGAAGAAATTGCTGCCAAACCACCAAATAAGAAGGCCAAAGCAAATCCTAAATCTGCTAAGAAGAAGCGCAAAGTTAAGACTTCTTCATTCTATTCATCACACACTATGGTGTTGGAAGACTTTGAGGAACTTGGTGTGTCACAGATTTTAAAGAAGGTTAATCTTGGCTATATGGCAACTCTCAAAGCCAAGGCCTACAAGACAGTGACCAGGCTGAAATCAACAACAAATGCTTTTGGGGCTACCAAGACCATTACAACCAGCATCAAAGGGAAAATAGTGAAGATCACTACTGATGACATTATTGAAGTGCTTAAGCTCAAGCCCGGAAAGCTCAAGGTAGTCCATGATTATGAGCATCATCACAAGGAGACTCCTACTGACACTGAAGCCAACAACATTCTCTTTAGGTCATCCAATCGAAGAGGCAAGTACAGAACTCTGTCTCTTCAGCATCGAGTTCTGATGTACATGCTCGCCAGGGTGGTTTTACCCCGACCATACCATCGAACCACCATCAAACTCTGTGATCAATAGACTCTGGCCTGCATCCTGAAAAGGACCCCCATCTGTTAAGGGACTCTTATCCTGCATCATATGGCCACATGCAAGGTGCCATGTCTTGGAGGCTTAATCACTCTTATAGCTCGCAAGTTTTCCAAAACTCCTTCTAAGGCGGACAAACCCGAAAACCCTGTCCAAATTAGTTATCAGACTCTGTCCAAGATGTGTATCAAGCTGGATAAAGAAGGGAAATTTGTTGTTGTCAAGAAGACCAAGGGTAAGGTATCTGCAAAGGATGATCTGACTATTCGGATGAATGGTATTGAGGATACCTTGGAGGAAATCCAAGAGCAGATCAATGATCTAGAGGATAAAGTGATGGATTCTTTGGACTAGAATACCTACATTCTTGCTGAGTCTGATACTGATGATGAGTGATGCACTCAACCTTCTGATGCCCCCAGGACATGCATTTGCATTTTGTGTACTTCATGGTTTCATGCATGGCTCCTTATTTGGTTTTTATGTTGGTTTATTGCTGGTTCTTATGTTGGTTTTTATCATGGTCTCTCTTTTGGACCTTGTTAGGTTCTGTTATCTGGCTGTTATCTTATGTTATCTTCTGTATCTTCTACCCTTTATCCTTACTCTTTTTGTTGATGCTAAAAGGGGAAGAAAAATTTGAATATGGATTGGATTATGAATATTGAATATATGAATCATAATCAAGTATTCCTTGCTGCTGCTACTGCGCTATACTCTATTACATATTATTTGCATTATAAAGCTATTCGTAGGGGGAGTATTTTGGCTAAACAGACTAGTCGATGGTGCTTAAAGCACAAAAATATTTGATATAAGGGGAGCAATAATTCAGGGGGAGTGTGCTTACATACTGTGATATCTTAACTAACCCTGGTTTTTGCAAAAATTAACACAATGTTTGTCATCATAAAAAATGGGGAAATTGATGACCTAAACATGAGCTTAATTGTATTATTAATGACTAATCATGTTTAGTGAATAATTATATATTGATTTTGATAATTAACAAATTTGGTTAGATGTTTGCATATATTTGTGTTGATTAACATGCAGCATGGTTTCTTACAAGAACCACACAAAAACCACGGACTTGGTTTCTGGAAGAAACAACACTTTGCTGTCAACATCAGAAGTGGTCCTGCTGCAAGTTGCTGGTGGCCCAGGTGGTTCTCACAACATTAAACCTCAATCCCTAACTACTCCAACGGGCAGAGAAAGTGGTCCTCGGCAGAGATAATGACCTGCAACACTTATCTCTCACCTCCAAGCTCAATTGTCAATTATGGTCCACACTTATGGTCCCGGATTGCTAAAAATGGAATGTTTTCAATTAATTGAGCTGCAAAGAGAGTAGACTTCCTGAAATGAACCCAACACCAGCTAGTGGATTATGGAGTCAGCTCTGAAGACTGATTTGTACCTTATAATCGTTGGATGATGAGCTGATGGGTACTTAGAGTCGTTGGATGAAGATCTGCGTACCTAGTCCCACTTGCTCAAGCTCTATATAAGGAAGAGGAATGCTTCTTGGAAATGCATCCCAGCCAATTTGAAAATTTCTTTGAAGTTTGAAATTGTGCTTGCACCTGAGATATTTGTTGAGCTTATACTTGAGATTATTCTTGTTCTCCAAGTTGTTACAAAGGGTAGTATTTTAGGCAAGACTCATGTGTAGTTTTACTGGGATCTCAAATCTAGGATTAGATTTGAGGAAAGATTAGAGTTTAGCCTGGGAAAAATTTGTAAAGGTTAGAGCTTAGCCTGCAAAAGCTTGTTTCTTATAAAGGTTAGACATTAGCCTGCAAAAGCTTGGTTTCTGTAATAGGTTGAGGCTGATCCTGCAAAAGCCTAAGTTAGTGAGAGTTTGAAATCCTAAAGGAGGGTCCTTTAGGTAGTGCATATTTTACTCTCCCTCATTTTGGCCTCACTTGATGTCTCAAAGTCGTCGCATGCCAAACTTCTTGATTAACTTTTCAAAAGTTGAAGTGGGAAGTGATTTTGTAAATAAGTCTACCAGGTTGTCGTTTGAACGAATCTGTTGCACACTAATATTATGGTTAAAAGACGTAGTGTGTCCTTTCACTTTTTCGATTTCAATGTTTATATCCATCTTTTTATTTCAAACATTATGTCCTCGAACCTGTTTGAAATGAAGTAATATTGTCTAAATTACCTCCAATTCCCAGTCCTTCAATCAATGTCTGCCACGTGTCTTGAGGGGTCAGGGCCCAGCTGCCAGGTGGAAAATTTTTTTCCCCTCCCTATATTTTCCAGATTTTTATGTTTTAGAGGGAAAAAAATTAAAATATTTTTTTAATTATTTTTTATTCCCCTCCCTTTATTTTCTGAATTATCCATCTCCTTCTCTTCTTCTCCCACCTCCACACCCGCCCTCTTGTCTTCACCTGCAACTCCCAGCCTGGTTAGTGTGAATACTGGTGCTGCATTTTGCGCTATATAAGATCACTTTTATTGTTCCTACAACCAATGCTGCATCAGTTTTGTACTATATTGTTAACCAATTCCAACAATCAGACACACTAATGATGATGAACAGATGCGATCCCTTAAGGGTCAGCACAATCCAACATCAACGGTATTGATCAAAATGCTCTTCTTGCTCTAAAATCCCACATAAAATATGATCCCAACAACATTTTGGCAACCAATTGGTATCCCCCAAGATATAGGAAATCTTTCATTTCTTGTTATGTTAGATCTCTCAAACAACAGACTGACAGGGGAGATCCCATCTGGGTTAGGGTCCTTACTGAATCTTGAAGCCTTATTCTTGGGTAGAAACCGGTTCTTAGGTAATATCCCGCCTTCCATCTGCAATATCCGCCTTCCGAATTTTTATGTTTTGGAGGAACGATGACACCAGAATCGATCGTCTTGCCTCTCCGCCGACGTCGCTCCAATTCCTCCAATGCCATCTCCTATTGGTCGGCCCTCTCCCGCTGGCCCACATTTCTTACCTGTCTCGCTCCCTCTCCAACTCCCTCGTCTCCCTCCACCTCACCCCTAACGGCCGCGCCGATTCCATCGTACCCCTCCCCGACCGCGACGATGACGTGTTGTCCCCCTGCACACGTAGAGCGTGTCCCCTTCCCTCGCGCCCACGACCTTGTCCTGCGCTCCGACCACGACCACCCCGCCATCGCCTACTTGCAGCAAAAGAACGACTACTTTCGCCTGTCCCTCTTTTTAAAACCCCGGCGTCACCCTCGACCGAAAGTACAAGGCGAAGATGAAGTGGCGGCCGACGGTGGTGTTGGAGCGGAGGTTGTGGAGGATGAGCTGGGTTTGGATTTGGTCAAGGTGTGGTTGGGATTGAGGAATGCAATTGGAGAGGAGATGGATGATTCGGAAAATAAAGGGAGGGGAATAAAAAGTAATTAATTTTTTTTTAATTTTTTTTCCTCCAAAATATAACAATCCAGAAAATACAAGGAGGGGAAATAAAATTTCCACCTGGCAGCCGGTCCCCAACCACTCAATACACGTGGCAGACATTGATTGGATGACTGGGAATTGGAGGTAATTTGGACAACAATGCTTCATTTCAAACAGGTTCGGGGACAAAATGTTTGAAATAAAAGAAAGAGGGACATAAACATTGAAATCGAAAAAGTGAAAGGACACACTGCGTCTTTTAACCCTAATAATCACCATTCTTTTGAAAGTCGTGAGTGAAAAAGAACTTTGGTGATATATGCTTCGTCCGATCGCCTTTGATTTATCCTTCCCTTAATTGGGTAATGCAGGTTGCATTATGTTCATAGATCGTTGTTGGAATGTCTCTCTCACTGTTTAATCCATGTGAATCTCCAATATTTTGAGTCATCGATTCTTAGCCAAACACATTCTCTACTTGTTTCATGTATAGCCACAATTTCTGCATTATTTGAGGAGGTGGCAACGATGCTTTGCTTTGTGGATCGCCATGATATTTTCTTTGTGGATGCCATGATACTTCATATATCTCCTATGTTTTTATATGGATCAAATAAATAACCTGCATCTGCAAAACCAACTATATTCTCCTTGGACTCACAATGTTAAAATAATTCCATGTCCATTATACTCCAATATAATAGAATATGTATTTATATATTTTATTATATTCTAATGTAACCACGTTAGAGCAAAGTTATATCTTGCTAATAAGTTTATGAAAAAAGCTTGAGGCTTTATGTTACTAGCAATATGAATTGCACCATGATATGGTACTTCAGGAACAATCTAATCTTTTTGAGATTTTTCATCTCAAATTCTTTCTTTAAACATAGCACTGCTTTGGAAATTTCTTCAGAAGTTTAAATAATATTCAAATCACAAAAAAAAAAATAATAAAAAATTCACATATGGATGAAAATACTGTAATAATATATAAATCATCATCATAATAGCAATAATAAATTCAAACACGTACTCATTAAATAAAACACATATAGTATATATGCAAGAATGATTATACTACACATACCCAAGTTAGTTCAAATCATGTAAAGATCAATTTAGTTTAGTTGAGTATATATCCCGGAAATTAGTTGCTTCAGGCGACAAGAATCCTTCAGGGATTCTCAAGTTTATGTGATGAATTATGGATCCATAGAGATAGGCTGTAACAACATCCATTAGACGTATTTCTAGTTTTTCATGTACTGCCAGACTAATCAGATGCCGAAAAGTAGTTGCATCCACCACAGGAGAGTATGTCTCTTCATAATCAATACAGCGCGTTGGGTAAAACCTTGTGCAACAAGCCATGCTTTATATCTCTCTATTTCATTTTCTTCATTTCTTTTTCCGCACAAATATCCATTCGTAACCGACAAGTTTTACACCACCAGGTGTTGGCACTACAGGCCCAAAAACTTCTCGTGTCATGAGCGAGTCTAACTCAGCCTTAATTGTGTCTCTCCATTTTGGCAAATTATTTTTACGTCGGCATTTTTTAATTGATTTGGGCTTATGATCCTCATTTCCTTCCATAATACTTAGCGTTACATTGTATGCAAAAATTCTGTCGACAGTTCTTTCACGTCGGTTCCATCTCGTTCCTGACATAATATAGTTGATTGATATCTCATCATTTTGACTTGTTTTAGATGCCTGAGTTACTTCTGGAACTTTAAAATTTATGTCAGAATTCTCTTCTGGAGGATTATCCTCTTCTTGAGGATTTTCAATTTGAACCTCTGCTGGAGGTTTTATTACCTCATTAGGGCCATCTTGTATCTTTGCTCATTTTCTCTGTCGAGGATTTTTATCCTAGAACCGAGTGGTCTGCCACGCTTTTGACGTGCTTTAGATTCATTTTCATTCTTGGATTGTCCTTCTGGGACATCAACTCTAACAGGAGCATTTGCAGCTGAAATATGAGATTTGGTCACTCTATTGACATCGGTAAATGTGTCTGGCAATTGATTTGCTATAATTTGCAAATGAATCATCTTTTGAAAATCAAGTTCAGGGTAAATCGCATATATAGGGTCTGTACTATTTCAAAAGTATTGTTGGGGGTCTGTACAATTTTTTGTCCCTTTACGGGTCTATACTCTTATTTTACGTACCTTTTAGGGGTCTCGGGCAGTCCACGTCATCAGCGGGGCTGCCCGAGACCCCTAAAAGGAACGAAAAATAAGACTACAGGCCAGTAAAAGGGATAGGAAATAGTACAAACCCCTAAACAATACTTTTGAAATAGTTCGAACCCTATATATGCGATGTATTCAGGTAGAAACTCGTTTACTATCCCCTAAGGAAACTACCATAAAGTCGAAAATGGCCATAACTTCTTGTCCGGAACTCGTTTTGGTTCAAATTTGTTTCCTCGTTCTTATTTCAACAGAATGTAAAGGATAATATTAGTCTCCACTCTTATCTCGAAACTTGAAAAAATATAAAAAAACCAACGTACTAACCCTTAGGGAAAACGACCGAGAACAAGAAAAGGGTCATAATGAGTAAATAGTTCCGGACGAGAAGTTATAGGGTCCGTACTATTTCAAAAGTATTGTTTGGGGGTCTGCACTATTTCTTGTCCCTTTTACGGGGCTACACTCTTATTTTTCGTTCCTTTTAGGGGTCTCGGGCAGTCCACGTCATCAGCAACGCTGCCGAGACCCCTAAAAGGGAAGAAAAATAAAAGTACAGACCCGTAAAAGGGGAAAAAATAGTATAGACCCCCAAACGGTAGTTTTGAAATAGTACGGACCCTATATATGCTATTTACCCTCAAGTTCACACTGATTTGTTCGAGGATCAAGACTTGATATTGATATAGCATTCCATTTAATCTTCTTATCCAGCTTCTAATTTTCTCCCCCTAATGTTGAATAAATATTTTCATAAAAATGATAATCAGCAAACCTTGTTGTAAATAAATCTCTAGTTATTGGTTCCAAATATTTTATAATTGGTAGAGATTCAAATCCGACATATATTCTCAAACTTCATTAAGGACCCATTTTAGTTTCCTTTGGTGGAACAGTTGGCACATATACTTCACAAGAAAAGATCCGAAGTTGGGAGATATTAGGTTCGTGATTGTGAACACCCAAAGTTGACCCACGAATATTTTACTAAAACTAAATTCCAAACATGCTTAACTTGAGGTTAGTGAGATGATCTGATTTTGAGTTAAGATATAATAAGAATTTAATTTATTAGAATAAATATATTTTGGTAATCTAAACCTTTGTGCATCTAAACCTTAGGATTAATAAGATAATTTAATCTTAGGGTAAAACATATAATAAGGTTTATTCACATTAAAATATATTCCATTACTTGGGCTCTTTTAGTTGTTTTTAACCAAATTATATGGAGATAATTTATTTCTGGGTTAGGAATGGGTTTAAGGGTCCAAGCAAATGGATTCTCCAGGGTTTACTCAGCCCATTAACACATTTCCTACAGGTTAATTTTAGCTCTGATTCGTGGAAAATCAGAATTAAATCATCATTTATGTAGAAATGTTGTTTTTGGCATGATTTAGTATGAAATAGGCATTAAGGTGTAATTAATCTGTTATGGAATGATTTATGGGGAGTGACAATCAAGTAATGGAGTGATTCTGGGTTGATTGGGGGTTAATTACGCGGTAGGATCGAATTAGGGCTGAATTCGGGGGATTGGGGGTCCGAAAATGGAAAGAATGGGTGACATGCGGGGCAACCGGCGGTCTTCTCGCGACGACCGCCAGGTGCTGGCGGGCATCCACTCAAGACCGCCGACACTGGCGGTGAAGCAGCGGATGACCTCCGGCAGCGGCGGTCATGTCCTCCCAGATTCGCCCAAATCTGTGATTTTGTTTCTAATTTCGATCCTGCGCAGTTTTGGACTAGATTTTCGGGCATAATCTTCACCATTAAGTAGGTCCACGCCCCTAGGCTTCCTAGAACACTATATATAGGACCCCTCACACACATTTTGGGAGGACATTTTTCTGACATACACGCTTATAAGCATTGTGTGCTTGGAGAAACTCTACTTCTCCAAGCCTAGAAATACATTCTTTAGGCAGAAACTCTGGAGGATTTTCGTAGGGAAACATTACCAGTGGTTCAGCAAGGAGAGGTCAAGAAGAGGATCAACCATAGAGCTTAGAAACAGCAAGAAGGTGGGTGTAGAACTCAACTCATTGCAAGGAGCTAGAGGAGGGCTACAAGAGGTAACACTAAACCCTCTCTTTTGATTGATCTTTGTTAATTATATGCTGATGCTTTTAATGTTGTAAGTGGCCGATTTGTACCATGTTTAGAACTGTGTGGCTTTGACCCCGATCACTCGGGTGCATAGGTAATCTCGGTCTTAAAACGGGATGTAAGCCAAATCTTCTTCTTCTCCCCTTCTCTTTACTTTCCACACCTGCACACTTGCACTAGGCATACTTGCATTTCATAATTGCATATAGTCTGGACCCAACACGGATGGGTGCCTAACACCTTCCCATCTGTGACGAACCCCCGATCCCATAACTTTGGTTCGCCATGACCATGTAGCCTAAGGAGTCATACTAATGTTTTTCCCAAGTTTTGTCCTTAATAAAACTTGGGTGGCGACTCCAATGTTATGGGATTGACCCGAAGAAGAAGGTGAAAGGATTAGGTGAATAGGCCCAAGTGATTTTGGGTCGGGTATTCACAGTTGGCGACTCCGCTGGGAAAGTAGTGGGTTCAAGAGACTTTGTGCAAATGTTGAAATCTCGTGTGCCTTTTACTTGTCATCATAAGTGCCTTGCATTCATGACAATTGATGTGAAGCCTTTACCTTAAGAGGGCGAGGGAATCCAAATCCGCTACATGCTTTCCTTAAGCGATAGTGGTTTGAGTGAACCCGTTTCTCGATGCTTAGCAATGATGGGGATTAATTGGCTGGGACCTCACGCGATATCCTTTATCACATGTGAGTAGGTAAGCCTATTCCCTAGCGGCAATATTTTGGCCCACAACTAGCTGTATGCACTAAGCATCCCATACATTGTGAATCAATAAGTGGTACGTGCCTTCGTATGAAATGTGCAATGTGGTGTATGTGTGTTGTATCTCGTTATTTTGGATTCGAATCTATGCATACACGGGATCTTGAGGAAAGAGGAAAGAGGAGTAGTCATCCATGGCAATTAAGGGAGGGGAACATTCCAAATCCTTAAGTAGTGATCCACCACAGTTCAGAGGAGATTCGTTTTGATGATTCGAGTAGATGCCCAATTACCCCCAAGAATTTGAAGAGTTAGGACTGCATAACACATGTCATTTTGCATTAGGTTTTAAAAGAAAATGTAGTGTGCCAAATCGGGAGTCAATCCATGTTCTACCCCTTTTCATCGGAACCATTTTTTACCAACCTTCTTTTAAGCCCACCTGAGCAAGGCATTGAAACCCACTTCTTCACTTTTGACAGTCAAGAGGAACCATTAGCAATGAGAATGCTAACCAGTCTGAGGGTGCTACCGGTACAAGAACGAGCCGGAGGGGGGAACCCACGGAGGACGACTTCCCAGTTTGTGAAGACCGGAGTGTCCAACAAGAGAAAGAGGTGCAATCCACATTCCGAACTTTGATGGGCCAATTAGTGGAGACGATCTTCTGTGGGGTCTTGCTCGGCCAACCCTTTGCCCAAGTAGCCATGAAGCAATTCCGAGGTGCCATGGGACAGTATGCACTTGTTGAAGAATTGATGAGGGGCATCCAACTCCGGAATTCCGCACTCACACGAGAAAGCATCAAGGCCAAAGAAAGTCTTTGGGAATGCATCCAGGAGTTGCGGGAAAGCAAGTGGGATGATTGGGGTGATGCCACAGGATCCGATGAATACTTAAAATCACATGATGACATGATGACCGATAAGGGAGATGAAGACAGTCCGGGGTGGAAGACGAGACAAGGACGATTGAAGTCCAACGTCACGACCCGAAGGAAACCATCACTATGGTCCCACGAAGAAAGCTCGTGTACCCAGATAAGATCGAATGGGTGATGGAGGGAGATGCTTAGAATAGCTATTGGGGAGGAAAAGAAGTCTTGGGATCTTAAAGCGTCGAGTCTGTTTTCTTTATATTCTCAAAATAAAAGAGGGTTGAAGCCTATTCATGTCAACTTCACCTTGAGGAGTCAATGTTGTTGGTCTTTTATTAGTGTCTTTTGCTTGCATTCATGCAATGGATGTTCTCATCCCCCTCATTTATAGAATTGATGTCTTAAATCTTATCATAATTTATCAACTTAGTTTTGGGAACCAAAAAATGAACTACGGAGACCTGATCCAGTAAATCAAATTTGTTTCGAATCAAATGCTCTTTCTTTAAGTAATAAGCCTGGCTTGTGAGGTCATTTCTCTCGAAAAAAGAAGAAGAAAAAGAAAATAAGAAGAAAAAAAAAGAAAAAAAGAAAAAAAAAGAAGAAAGAAAAAAAAAGAAGGAAAAAGAAAGGAATGTGCATCGACAACCAACGTGCCATTTAAAATTTCTCGAGAAAAGCACTTCTATGTGATTTGACAAATGATGAATACTATTTTCTACTGGTACGTAGGTAACTCTATCAAAGAGCCCGGTCTAAATAATGTTTGGTTCCTAAGCTAAGTTGGTAAAAGATCATAGGGTTTAGGTTTGGATTCCACGTATTGAAGAGATCTCCTCTAATGCTCAAGAGTAGTGTCCCTAACTATATTGCTAAGTTGAAGAAGGACCAAAATCGAGCCATCCCCGGAAAGGTATCACCACGAAATAAAAAGACTTGGAACTCGCCATCACCCGGGTAAGTTTTAACCACCATCCTCGGAGGAAGAAAGTAAAAGAAAATGGAGAAAGAGAGAGGGATTAGTCTGCTAGATTGAAAACCCAAAAGGGAGATCTAGGAAAAAGTTAGGACATGCCTGCTAGGTTGAAAACCCGAAAGGGCGGCCTAGGCAAAAGTTAAGGCCAAATGGTGTTCGGGGAGACTCGGGGCATGCTCATGTTCATGGAAATCCTTGATAAACCCAACAAAGAGAAGTAGGTGTTTTGAGCGACCTTGTGCAAATCCTTTAAACCTTACACCTGGCTTGTCCCATTACCCAGGGCACACGATTCGGCGGATTTTTAAATTACATACATAATTACATTTCGAGAATAAGAGAAATAGAAACATGCATTCATAAAAAGTAATCCCATCCAGAAACTTGAGTCGAGAACCTAGGATATACGCATGCATACAAAAGAAAGTCCATCAAAGTACAAGCATCTAGATGATAGGGCATACATGCATCAATCAAAAACGTCTCTTCTTACTCCGGGTTTGGTGAACCGGCCTAGTGTGCTCCTGTATGGTATCCTCAGTATCACCTGAGGTAGGATCAGTGGGGTGAGGGATCGGCCGAGGAACAAAAGGTGGTGCCGAAGGCCCAAAAGGACGGGGATCCTTGGACGACGGTACGGGGTGAGCACATCCCCCCTCCATCACACATGAGGTCAACTCCCGTACCTGGATAGCTTGGGCCGTCAGGGTCGCCTTCGCCCGTCCAAGCAGTGTCCAAAGTCGAGAGACCTTAGTGGCTGGAACCTATCCATACAAAAGAATCAGTCAAGCTACAATAGAAGGGAAGAGGAGGGGTACTCGGGAAGCAATGATCAAGAAGATACCGCAGTAATGACAGCTGGAAACGGGGTAAAATCAGGAGGAAGGTCTTCAGAAAAGGGTACCCGACAGCGCTTGTATGAGTCATCAGAGGTCTCATAGTCGGCCTCGCATGCTGGGAGGACAGGACCAGATGTAGAAGAAGATGCACCAGCACCCCTCCTCCTACGAGGGGCAGAGCTCTGACGAGAAGGACCAGTACTGGCCACTGACCCACCTGCCTCTGGATTGGTCAAGGGAGGCATCAGAAACTCACTGATGAAGGATGAGTAGTCGCCTGGTAAGGTCAAGTCATCAACATGCCAATCCAAACGATCGCCCTCAGGGGCCTCACCCCGCTTATTGATGTCTCGCAAGGAGATCGGAGGGTCGCATGGTATGCATGGGAGCTCATTGGTATGCTCACATACACAATCCCCGAGGTACCACACCCTCATATCAGGGTACCCTATCAAGCATCGACAGTGATCCATCACTAGAGTCAAAGAGTCAATCCTCTCAAAAATATCCTGGTAAGCCGCGAAAGGAGAAAACTGGGTCTGCCAATAAGTGTTCGGTAAGACAGAGCTACGAGAAAGGTTTTCCGGGAAACAAGAGATGAAGGAGAAAAGACACATTGCCTGACATGGCAACCTGATCTATGTAGTGACGGGCCCGTACTCGGTCGTGGGCATTACTCCTAGTCCCAGGGCTCGGGGAGCCCCAACGGAGAGAAACTGGCCATAACTTCCCATCAGCCGCCAACTTCGGAGCAGACAACTGAAGGTACTCTTGAACCCACACCTGCCAAGGTTACCCGAATAAATAAGGAGATGAAAGGGCAGACGAACATGATAAAAAGGGACAAGGACAAAAGACAGACCTCCCAAATCCAAGTTGAACCATAGAAGTGCTTGGCAGTAACCCGAGAAAAGTTGCACATCTCCCGGTAGGCGTTCGCGAAATCCGCCGTGGCCCAATCAATCCGTGGTCCGTCTAGATGGACAAGCGATGCCAGCAAATCACACCGAACCCGATCACCACCGGAAGCAAAGAGGGATCTACTCATGCTCACCAATATCAAGCCCCGGGTTCTTTGCTCAGCCGTCCCTGAATACTAAGGATCCAACAAGGCATTTTGCAGCCATGTAGGAGACACCTCACATATGCGGACCCAGTCAGGAACAAGCCCCACCAACTCCTGAAAGCGATCGATGCCTAGCTGCTGATCAAAGATGACTGGATCACCTTGGAATACCAGCCCGGTAATGTGTGTAAAATCTGAAAGAGTCATCGTCATCTCACCACAGGCAAAATGGAAGGTATTGGTGGTATCCCACCACCTCTCACCTAGGGCCGATACAGCCTACAAGTCGACTCTGTCTCCTAGAAAAGTGCGAAAGAAGTCCCACAATCCGACCCTCTCAATGATCTCTCGGACAGGCCTGTCCTTCCTCACATGCTCAAGGATGAGATGGCGGGCATTAGCTCCGGCATGATTTCGCTGCCAATCCTTCGAGTCCTATATAGATATGCCAAAAGAAGTCAATACTCATGCCAACCCGGGTTCACCAAGATCAAGCCAAGACCATACACATCAAGACATGCATCATAAGGATAGGATTACACGTTTACATCATGCATACCAACATTATATCACAATTTTATTTATGGGTCAAAACACAAGAAAATCAGGAAAATCCACCCCGGCAAAGTTCGAAATTGGCCAAAATTGGGACAAGCCCATTAATACCTAGTCATCAAACATCAATTCCACGCATTCGCAATATCAAAACAACGTTAGAATCACTCATAATCCCTAAAATTCGCCAAGAACCCTAAACCCCCAATTTGGGAAAAACTTTAATTCGTTATTTCTTGTGTTTAATCCATGAAATAAATGTATGGGAAAACATCATAGACATCTTAGGGACATTCTCAAGCATTCAAACACACCATGCATTGCATAAATTTGAATCCTAAAGGTATGAGGGCATAAACTCGAAAAATTAGTCAAAATTTAAATTCAAGAAGTTTTTGAGTTTAGAAATCACTTACCTGAACTTTGTGGAGTTGGGAGGAGATGTGCCTACTTGGAGATTTCAACAATAGGTGTGGATTCTCCTCTGGGTCAGATTTGGGACGATATTTCCTCATGGTCTCCTCTTGCGATTTGGAAAGATTTGATGATGATGATGCCATGGATGAGAATTGGGAAGATTTGAGAGGTGCTTTAAGGTGTTTAAAGAATAAAGAGAAGGAGAGAAAATTGAGAGAATTGGGGGTTTGAGAGTGTATGAATGGAGAATGAGAGGAGAGAGAGAAGAGAAAGAGCTTTTAAACCCGAAATAAGGCCGGCGGACATCACGAGAAGACCGCTAAGCCCTGGCAGTCATCCCCACATGACCGCCAGGCACTGGCAGGCCTCCTTGCATGACCGCCACCTCTGTTTTGGGGTCCCACCTCGATTTTTGCGGGCTCTGCGCCCTGAAATGGTCTTTCTACTGAGATAAAACCCAGTATGCATATTTTTGAGTCTCGAATAATGAGATACATTGTATGAATTAATCTTTTTTTATATATATTCATTATCCTGATTCCCTGAAAATCTTGAATCAAGAGCACGGTTCCCATTGGCTTTGAAAAGCTGGTACTAAGAGCTCACTAGAACCTCAACTCTAAGACCATGACAAGATGATAGGGGCATCACACCCCACTTTTCGATTTGTATGTCTCAAGGGGCACAACATTGGGTCCAGTAAGCAAGGGCGCGAGACCCAAACAATCTGACCATGAGAAAACATCCTTCTTAATACCGTGAGATTGCGAGGTGACCAGAAGCACTAGTGTAATTTCAGAAACATGCCCAACCCTAACCCAAAAATGAGAGAATACCAGAGAGGAGTGAACCCAAAGCCGTGTACCCGGTACACGCAAAATTGAGAGGTGAGGAGAAACAAACCTGAGCGAACGGAAAACCGAAGCCGTGTACCTGATACATACAAAGCCAAAGCCGTGTACCTGATACAAGCAAAATCAAACCTCGGGATAAGAAGATTCCCGACAACCAAGCCACGAAATGGAGATGTAGGGGCATGTGATGCCCAAGACATAGACGACACGGTCATGAAGCGACATCTTAGACAATGGTAGGGGCATGAGATGCCCAGAGACTAGATAGTCAAGCCATGAGACGACATTTTTGACAAAAAGCAGATGGCGAAGCCATTCGGGATGAGATGATTCCCGAGACTTGGGATGAGATGATTCCCAAGTCAAAACCCAGCTGACAAGGATGGGAGTATTCTTTGTTGATAGAAGAGATGATTCTATCGTCTTGGGATGAGATGACTCCCAAGTCAAAACCCAGCTGACAAGGATGGGAGTATTCCTTGTTGATAGATGAGATGATTCTATCGTCTTGGGATGAGATGATTCCCAAGTCAAAACCCAGCTGACAAGGATGGGAGTATTCCTTGTTGATAGATGAGATGATTCTATCGTCATGGGATGAGATGATTCCCATGTCAAAACCAAGCTGATAAGGATGAGAGTATTCCTTGTCGATAGATGAGATGATTCTATCGTCTTGGGATGAGATGATTCCCAAATCAAAACCCAACTGACAAGGATGGGAGTACTCCTTGTTGATAGATGAGATGATTCTATCATCTTGGTATGAGATGATTCCCAAGTCAAAACCCAGCTAACAAGGATGGGAGTATTCCTTGTTGACAACCTAATTCTATCACCTCGGGATGAGATGATTTTCGAGGCTTGGGATGGGATGATTCCTAAGTCGAAACCCAACTGACGAGGATGGGAGTATTCCTTGTCGACCACCTGATAGATGAGATGATTCTATCACCTCAGGATGAGAAGATTCCCAAGACCTGGGATGAGATGATTTCCAGAATCCGAGGGCCCGTCCCTTAAAGCTCCAGGATGAGATGATTCTTGGAGAGGAGCATGGGATGCTCCAAAACTTGACACGCGCCACACATTCCTCATTCAAATTTGGTGGTTCCTGTCTTATGTTGTTTCGTCCTTAGTTCCTAAGGACTCATCAACGAGGGGAATCTGTGAACCCCCAAATTTGACCCACGAATATTTTACTAAAACTAAATTCCAAACATGCTTAACTTGAGGTTAGTGAGATGATCTGATTTTGAGTTAAGATATAATAAGAATTTAATTTAGTAGAATAAATATATTTTGGTAATCTAAACCTTTGTGCATCTAAACCTTAGGATTAATAAGATAATTTAATCTTAGGGTAAAACATATAATAAGGTTTATTCACATTAAAATACATTCCATTACTTGGGCTCTTTTAGTTGTTTTTAACCAAATTATATGGAGATAATTTATTTCTGGGTTAGGAATGGGTTTAAGGGTCCAAGCAAATGGATTCTCCAGGGTTTACTCAGCCCATTAACACATTTCCTGCAGGTTAATTTTAGCTCTGATTCGTGGAAAATCAGAATTAAATCATCATTTATGTAGAAATGTTGTTTT
Organism: Turnera subulata; assembly: GCA_028386065.3. NCBI lineage: Eukaryota > Viridiplantae > Streptophyta > Magnoliopsida > Malpighiales > Passifloraceae > Turnera > Turnera subulata. Next base: position 3,893 of record JAKUCV010000535.1, on the reverse strand, counting down.
TGGCATGATTTGGTATGAAATAGGCATTAAGGTGTAATTAATCTGTTATGGAATGATTTAGGGGGAGTGGTAATCAAGTAATGGAGTGATTCTGGGTTGATTGGGGGTTAATTACGCGATGGGGTCAAATCAGGGCTGAATTAGGGGGTTTGGGGGTCCGAAATGGAAAGAATGGGTGACACGCGGGGCAACCGGCGGTCCTCTCGCGACGACCGCCAGGTGCTGGCGGGCATCCACTAAAGACCTCCGGCACTGGCGGTCAAGCAGCGAATGACCACCGGCAGCGGCGGCCATGTCCTCCCAGATTCGCCCAAGTCTCCGATTTTGTTTCTAATTTCGATCCTACGCTATCTTGGACCAGATTTTCGGGCATAATCTTCACCATTAAGTAGGTCCACGCCCCTAGGCTTGCCAGAACACTATAAATAGGACCCCTCACACACATTTCGGGAGTACATTTTTCTGACATACACACCTATAAGCCTTGAGTGCTTGGAGAAATTCTACTTCTCCAAGCCTAGGAATATATTCTTTAGGCAAAAACTCTGAAGAATTTTCATGGGAAACATTAGCAGTGGTTCAGCAAGGAGAGGACAAGAAGAGGATCAACCATAGATCTTAGAAATGGCAAGAAGGTGGGTGTAGAACTCAACCCATTGCAAGGATCTAGAGGAGGGCTACAAGAGGTAACTGAGACGCCCCGACCCGTATTTACCGTGCACAGTAAACACAAGCCGGAACTGTGACAACCCAACCCAAAATAAGACCGGCATACAGTGTATACAACAAGAACACGGGCTCAACAGCCCAAAGTAAAATCAACAATAGAAACTCATCCGGCCCAATGGCCCAATAATAACAAAGTATGCACAGCGGAAGACTTAAAGACTCACTAACACTGTATGCGTAATGGATGCAACCTATGGATCCAAGCCCGTCCAAGGGATAACGCTGCAGCCTGTCTGGAATGCACCAAGCCTGTACATGAAACAACTCAACCTATGAGATGAAAGCTCGCAGGTGAGGGGTGAGTCCGATCCGGACCAGAAAATGACAAATACCTCCATGGTTATTTTCCGGTGTGATTTTCCGAGAAATTCCGAAACCCAAAAAATACCAACTTAGTTCCGAAAAATCCACGGAAAAATCCCGAGCGCGGGAAAACTCTTGGTTTTGAAAAACGACTCCCGATTTACCTGGAATTAATTACCCAAGATTAACTCAACAGTAAATCACGGTAAAAATACTTTTACAGTCCCGGTAAAAATCCAAAATTTTACCCGGGCTGTTACAGTCTATCCACCTTAAAAAGAATTTCGTCCCCGAAATTCCGTCTTATCCGTGGGTCCTACCACGATAAGATTCTGGCACACTCTGCCAGGTATCCAACCTCAACATAAGATACCGCTTATACCCTTAAGCGACATCTCATCCGCTTATAAATACCAAACCTCATGACTGGCATACTCACACACAATCACGGACTCTCCACTCCGATCTCGAACAACCTCTGACTCCGAGAACAACAGCTACATCGGCGGCACAGCTTTCCCGACAAGCTCCGATGAAGAGCCTCCAAAGAAACGGTTCAAGACCAACATCATCGGCCTGAAGGAGCACATGGTCGTTTCCCCAAAACGACGGAAGAAACGTGCCAGCAAGAAGGCTGATGACAAGAAAGGCAAGGCGGTAGCTGAGAGCAGCACTCCGCAACAGAAGCTGACACAACTGAACGTCTCTCTGAGGAAGATCAGCTCGGCGGTAGCGCAGATCGAACTGGCGTGCGCGGAACTGTTCCCACACTTGAAAAATAGAGAAGCAAGTAGCTCCTTAGAGTACTCCTTCTCCTGTTGTAAACCTTTTATGAAATAAATAAAATAATTTCCTTTTAAATCAAAAATTTTTGTGTTATGAAATCTCTTGTTAAATGGAAAATAAAACATCTCAAAGTAAAATAAAAATTAACTATAAGAGTATAATATCAAATGTAAGAAAATTAAAACAAAACTTGTTTATCAAAATCAAACAAAAAGGAATTAAAATAAAACATATTTTCATGATTGGTGCTCGTATCAGACGTAAACATCCTCGAATCACGAAACGTGTCACGTACAGCTAACGGTGACGTCGATTCCCTCATAAAAAGACGACCGTTAACTCACACGGCGATGATCACGAGCACGTCCTGTGTCCCTCGAAAGACACATTACCCACTTGTTCTCAAAATTCCGCATAAGCCAAAAACGTCTGACAAAGCTTGTATCTCTCCACGATGTCCGAACAGCTTTGAACTCGTCGCACATGCACTCTACTCGAGGTACGGTCCCATCCGTCTAGCCTCAACGGTCACGGATGCAGGTGATGTAAGATGCAAGAAAAATATAGTAAAACCATGATAAGGAAGGACAAGGTAGCCAGAGCGAAAGAAAATCATGAGTTAGGAAAAGCCTAAAAACTCTGGCATGGGTCCGAAAACGCGTAAAGTACAAAGAAATTAATGAAAGCAAAGGTAAAATTCAAAAAGCAAGATCTTGAAAATCAAAAACGGTAATCACGCTCCCCATAAGAGTATAAAAGAAGGAGCGGTGATGTGTAAATCATCAAAGCATCAAAAGCAAACAAAACACTCAGGCAAACAAAACCACAAAACGCTGAAAAACAAAAGACCAATACGTCCCAACACAATGCCTGCTCCATCTTCAGTTTTCTTCGTCGAAGGTGCCAACCTTGGCAGAAGGAATCGTCTGGCGTACAGCATGATCAACGAATGCGCTGAAGAGCTACCAAACGAGCTCGGCAGAATGCCACGTCTAGTCTTCGTCGACGAACTCTACTCGTCACGGTTCTTCGTCACTCCCATGGAAGAGGTGTTCTTCCTAGAGGATCACGGCACACTGAGGACATCCTACTACGGATCAGCCAACTCCGTGATGTTCTTCATCTCCGAGAGGCTACAAGAGTTCAACCTGGAGTCCACTTGCCAAACTGTGGAGCAAGGTGCCTACTACCAGCTCTCGATGACGGCCCAAAGCATGCCCAGAATGACTCGACTACCTCCAACTTGGCCAAAGGCACGACTGCTGGTGTGGAACTGCCGAGGAGTAGCAAGACGTGCACAGGAGTTCTCACGAACCCTGAGGGACTTGAAGAACCAGTACAAGCCCAATATGTTGAAGCCCGAACCCCAATTAAATAAAAATAAAATAATTAAATGAAAAAGAGTTACCAAAATACTCTTGAAACCCGGGGTACAATAACCGATGCTTCGGCATACAAACATTTTCCATGAAAATATATTAACAGCGAGATGTCATAAAAGTAAATGAGATCAACCGGCTTAACAAGTAGTAAGCCATCACGGCATCATGCCGACATAATATCACAAAATCAACTCCGGCCAACTGCCGATATAGAGATAAAATATTTATGACATCTCGAGTTATTTCACATACAGCGGAAGATGAAAATAATAATAATACTCAAGATAGAAAATATCATGCATATGGCCCTATGGATCCCACCGAGAGATAAAGCACAACTACCTGCTGAAGTGACTACGTCTGTTCTCCGAGTCGAAGGTATAAGTGAGTCTGCACGCTAACTAAAGTCTGAAAAACAACGGTGGCGATTATGTGAGTCGCCTACTCAGTGAACATTAAAAGTTTAAGTATACATGAAAGTGAAGTCATGCTCGTAGGGTGAGTAGCTCACGAGCACAAGTACAGCATACAAGCAAATCAGAATCACACACCAACACATAAACATTTTATTGTATTATTGTTCTTAGTATTTAGATTTGATGCGATATTTTAATTATTATAATTATTATTTTTATCATTATGGGCCCTCTACTGTGAGTCAAGTCTCGGTAGCGCATCTGATCAGATCAGGGT
>JAKUCV010000534.1:144290-162034 GCA_028386065.3 Turnera subulata | reverse complement strand
GGCTTAGCCGACCAATGTTGAATACTAAACAAATAAACAAATGCGGAAAATATAAAGGCGGAAAAATAAAGAAAGAACACACTCAAAAATTGTTAACGGAGTTCGGCCAATTATGCCTACGTCTCCGGAGCACTGCTCTTTTAATAGGAGAGGAAGAGTATTTAGTACAATTGCTAGGATATAATGTACTCTAATTTTTTGGATGCATTACTAAGGTGAGGGGAAGCCTTATTTATAGCAAAACATACCCCTCCCCTTAGATGATTTCCACGATGTGGGATGGGAATATCAACACTATTCCAACACTCATTGCATGTATGATATTGGTGGTTGCAGCAGCACGTACAACAGAAGAGGTGGAAGTGGAAATTTTCTTTAACTTGTACGATCAATGGCGGCCGCCACCATTGATATTATCATTAACGTCTTATGAACTTTAGTTAGCTGCCCAAATCTACAATTAACTACTACTGATTGTCGAGCAAAGTAATTGTGCCACCGAAGGTGCTACTATGGAGCCCCATCGCCGAGCAAAGTGATCGTGCAAGAACCTTTCATGGCGCCAACCAGGAAGTTGCTGCTACTCCAACGCACTATAAAGATGTTGTTATTGGTATTTTTATTGGTTTCTTCATGGCCATGATCCTTACGAAATGAGTCAACAATGTGTAATTTATATGTCACCGTGGATGTTAAATGTTAAGGGTAGCACTCTTTGATGACAATATCGAACTTGTCGTTTGAATTTTTTTTTTGGACCATATTTATGTACTGGATGTCTTTAATCATTGGTGGATTGAAAATGTGTGTGAGAAATATGTATGAGTATTGGAAACCATGAATGTTATCGGGAAAAATATAAAACAATGGGTTTCAGTAACTTTCAAAAAAATAATAGAACATTATGGGGATAAATAAAATAAAGAGAGTAAAATATCAAACACTAAATTATTAATTGAAACAAATATAAAAAGTGGATATAAAAAATAATTATACAATGAAACAAAATAGTAAGTTGTATGAAGTATTAATATGAATATGATTGATACATAAAAAAAAGATAACTTTTAGAAAAGAAAAGAAAAAATTAATATGAAAAATTATGAATTAAATATATTTGCACGTTATCTCTCGGGGAAAAAAAAAGTGTTTTTATACTTAGAATTTCATTATACTGTGTTCAAGGAAAACCCCCAACCAAACACCTGTTTTGAAACTCAACCTAAACCCATGTTGAACCCCAACCCTGCAACCAAACAGTGTGACCTGGATTTAAACCCCAGCCCAAATCCCAACCCACGTGAGTTGGGGTAGGGTTCCAAACCCTACCCTACCCAACTCCCAAACCAAACGAAGCCTTAGTAGTAATAGGCGCTTCAGTAGTTTATCTGTGGTAAGATCAGGAGAGTGAGCTTTTAGTTTTTTGGATGTGATTCTGGCCCAATTAATCGTCTGTTTTGTATATGCCTTTTAAACAAACGGGTTTGGTTATGTAGGATTGAACTTTTCTTTCCATGTAGCATCGCCCAAAAGAAGACATCTACTATGAGGCCCAAATTTGAAGATTCGTTCTATGTGATTAAGTCGATAGATCCACTACAAAACAAAGATGATCTGGTGGTAATAAAATTGATGAAAATATTGCCCCGATCTAATGTTAGAAAATAATTTTTTAAAAATAATAGTTTAGGTATTTGGTTAAAAAATAACTTTTTGTTCTTTTTATTTGTTAGTATTAAAAAAAACTAGGATAAATATGTGCTATAATAGTATAACATAATCATAAAGACTAAGAATGTAATTTTTCCATGGTCACGCAATTAGCATTTTTGGAAAGTTGATGAAGTCTGGAAAGTACGACTCCTTTTCAAAATCAACCATACTGAGATCTTATTTTCCCATCAAACTTTCTAGATATTTTCCTTATAGCAAACACCACCATAAGTTAAAACTATAATTGTGTACCCAAAAAAGGAAATGGTATCTTGCTTATTACTTTCATCGAAAGATCGTTTTTATTACCACTAATTAGGCCAGACCCAACTAAACCCACCCAACAATACAATCAACCGCATTGCCCGGGGGGAGGGAATTGCAGACTTGGCAAACGACCAAACATGACGCGTTTTGTGCCAAAGATCTCCTAAACTTGGAACTACACAAAAAAAAAAGACACTGTGAACTTAATATCATTCATATCAAAGATTTATATAGAGATATGAAAATATATAATTGAAGATATAAACCAACAAAAATATGAGAACAATTTGCTATAAAAATTCTCCCTAATTTACTATTTAAAATTAAAAGAAAAACATTAAGTACCCCCAAAAGGTGAAAAGTGACCCTTAATAGATAAAACTAACCCACAAGGAAGGGTACTAAAAATCTCAAAAAATAAGACTAATAAGCAAAAATAAAGAAAAAATAGAAAAACCAAATGAAACGAAGTTTCGTTAGCTAGGGCTTATGGCCAGAAAAAGTCGTCGGTGGCATTTGTAGATCTAGCTAGAGTCTTTCTATAAGAGAAATAAAAAAAAAGGAAAAAAAACCCACCTAATTCATTTTGGAGAATCTTGATATTAATCAATTAGACTTTCACATTGGAGAATCTTGATATTAATCAGTTAGACTTTCACATCTTGTCTGTCTCACTTGTCATTAATGATCTTGAGAGTCTTTATAATTTATTTGAGTCTTTATATATTGAAGTCAATGTTAATTAGTTCTTTAGACTAGTAAAGGGGCAAATACTACAACAAAGCAGTTGCAGTTCATTGATGTCAGGAAAAGTCTTTATTTATAATTCATTTATTCCAAAGGAAAATTTTATTAGTTTTTAGCTGCATATAGAAATACATGTAAATAGTTGTGAGATTTTCTTCTTGATGAAAACTAGGATATGAGAGAAACATTATATAAGCAAGAACGAATTCAGTGCAAAAGGTATACTAACAAACTCTTACTAAAAATCTCTTACTAACACATTTTTAAAAATTAATTAATTACTTACCAAAACATTATTTATCTTTTTTTTGTTCTATTTTTAAGGTCTTCCCTTCTTCTTTTTTTGTTTCAAAACTCCAGCTTTTAGAATTAGACTATAATTTTTTTAGGGATCAAGTTAGGGTTTTGTGAAAAATCTCAAACAATATCGGGGGATTAAGAAAGATTCGGAAGATTGTAGAAGAGAACACAAAAGATAATAAAAAATCAATAATTAAATTCATAAAAATAAAATTGAAAAATAATAAATGGAATTAATGAGGAAAATAATGATTGACAATTAATTGAAAAATATTCTTACTACACATGTGGCAACATGTGTAGTAAGAATATTTTAGTAGAGTTTAGTAGTACGGCCAGCATTATTAATTTTTTAATAATTCCTGGGGTTATATACCAAAACCCCCCTTTTTTTGTTTTTGATGATGAATAAAAAAGATTTTTTGAGTGGACTGAAAAGATGACTTTTGGAATCTTATCATTTCCTACAAGGGGAAGTCCTTCTTGTAATTTTATTGAACTTCTCCCTATATATACCTCCACATGTAAACCCAAGTTCGGCAAAGTATCCAAATAAGCTTCTCGTTCAAAAAAGGAAAAAGAACGAGCTGTTCCATTTTGTAAGTACTATCAGCCTTTCCTATTTGTTTATTTCTTATATTGGTAATTAAGCTTCAGGTTATTATACTTCAAAAATCGTTCTTGTTTATTTCTATTTCATACCTTATAGGATTTTTCTATGATGTTTCATTAATATGATACTCAATGCACTTATTACCATTAGATGTTGATGATTAGATGATAGCGGTTAGATATGGTAACCTGGTCAATGTTTAGCATTAACAAGTCATCTTTTAACTTATTTTTTTTTCTATACAAAATAATATTTAAAGAAAGAAATAATTCAGAATGATAATATCTTATATCCTCTATAGTCATTATTTTTTTTAATTAGCCATACATCTTCTTAATAAGGTCGACCTCTTCAACTTTAAAGGCCAACCTAATAATTTACTCAAATTAACCTATTGTATTACATACATCTAATAAAAGGTCAATCTATTTAATTTTGGAGGTCGATCTATTAATTTCTTTAAAATGACTACAACACTTTAGAGACTTTCGCATACAAAAAAAAAAAACACTTTAGAGACTTGGTATGTTAAATTTTAAAGCTCCACCTATTATAAAAATATAATTTTCGATTTTCATATAATTACATCACGAATTTGGTAATTTTTTTTATTTTTTTATCTTCATCACAGTTTTTAAAAGAAATTCGAATACTATAGTAGCTTTCAATGTTAAATTATATAAGGCTTTTTTTTTCAAGAAATAAACATTCTATATTTTGAAGTAATGCTAGTAATAAAATTTTAACATTTTTTGACTTAAAAAAACAATTGTTATTTAAATTTACCAATTTTGAAACTAAGTAATTAAAATAAATACTAAGCAAAAGAAAAAAAATAAATTTAATCTCTAGTGAAATAATAATTCAATAATTACGTTATAACTTCCAAAAATGAAAATATAATTTTTTATAAAATTATAGTTATTATTGTGCAATTATTTTACTATAACACAAAATTTTCTAACCATAACATAATATACGAAAATTCATATATAAAATATATAAAAAATAATAATAACTTTCCTCATGATGAAACTTTAAATAAAGAAAAGTAAGTTAAACTAACAACTTTAGGTTTATACAAGCTAAGGCTATAAAAATATAATTTTAAAAAATTAGAATTTATAAATACATTAATAAGAAACTTATTAATCAATCAAATTAAATTATAATTCTTGGCTATAGCCTTAAACTAGTTGTAATTAATAATGTTTATGTAGCCTAATAGAATGCAGATCCAAACAAGAAGTGTGAGTACGTAAAATCAAATGAAAATCTGTAGCGATCACCGCAGATGCGTCGTCTTAATCCATATATCTATTACGAAATTGATTAGGAGAATCATCCATCAACATTTGCATGCAGGTGGGAGATCATGAAGTTGTGCAGCGTGCAGGTAGCGGCACTACTGGCAATATGGGTTTGCTTGATTTTGATGGTTGAAGCAGCACCCAAGGTGGACGTGGAATTTTCTTTGGATGAAGATACTACTTACGAGACCTACAACCAGGATCTTATCCTCAAAGTACGCAACTTACTAACATCGAGCTCTGTTTGGGACATTCCATGCATGTCCGACAAGAAGGTGGTCGGGCTGGCTCGGTATGGTTTGGTCAGAATCCAAATCCGAGAAGTGCTTGTGGCCGTGGTCATAGACATCAATAATTTATACGTGGTGGGTGTCCAGTCCAACAATCCCAAGGTACAACCGAACCCAAATGCCTACTACTACCTCGTGGAGAACGAGGGAGGAAAAGTCAAACCCGATGGATACAGGGACGCAGTGGGGCTTTTCCAGGGAGCCACAGCTTTACGTTTGGGGTACGAAGGGAGTTATATCGCCCTGGGAAATAGAAAAACAGTGGACCTAGGAAGACAACCCCTGATAAATGCCATCTCGGCCCTCTACTATCGCAAAACAGGCCCAGAGACCTGGAAGAAGTGGTTTCTAGTCATCATCCAGATGGTTTCAGAGGCTGTGAGGAGCGGCTTTGTGGCGAATGGTGTGAAGGAAAGATTCGTGGTAGAGTCGCCCCCAGACGATGATATTCTTGCAGTGGAGAACAACTGGGTGAAGTATTCCAAGGCAGTGAGGGGCGCCAAGGCTGGTGGCGTTCTTGTTGAACCTATTGTGCTACCTAGCGGGAAGACAATAAAAACTATTAATGATGTCAAAAAGGTGGAGTTGGTGTCGCTTCTCAGTCCTTCATATTCCTCCAGCAGGTTCCATCGATATTATCAGTGGCTTCTTATGATCTTTAGGGGCAGCCGCGAAGCTCATAAAGAAGAATTGTAACTAAGGGAGGCCAAAATCCAAAATTAAAAGAAAAAGGTCGTATAAGGTTTGAACTTTGAACCTAGTTGATGAAGGAATAACACCACACGTTTCCACTATATACTGTACTATCCGTGCATGATGAATAAAACAAAGGCATATATTATTTGCATTATAGTGGGTTTATAATTAAGTATTATCCAAAATCAAGGCCTGACATTGTGTGGGAATCTCCAATTTGATCCTTGGATTGCAATATATTTTGACAACAAATTAATCAGTGACTGTCAAATTAGTCATTTTTAACCAAGGCATATATTATTTGCATTATAGTGGAAATGTATGTAAAATGCGAGTACGTATGTAGGCCATGAGTGGCTTTAGATGGTATCTAGGCCGCGGCCGCCACCACCATTCGATATTATCATTAGCGTCTTTTGAGCTTTAGTTAGTTGCCCAAATCTGCAATTAACTACTACTGATTCGGACTTCAGTAGTTAAGACCAGCTTTGTGGGCTTTTAGTTTTTTAAATGTGATTGTGGCCCAATTAATATTCCGTTTTGTATATGCCTTTTAAACAAACGGGCTTGGTTACGTAGGATTGAACTTTTTTTCCATGTAGCATGGCCCAGAAAAAGATATCTACTGTGAAGGCCCAAATTTGAAGATTCGCTCTCTGTGATTAAGTCGATAGATCCATTACAAAACAAACATGATCTGGTGGTAATAAATTTGATGAAAATATTGTCCCGATCTAATTGGGAGTTTAGGAATTGGAAAAGGAGGTTTTTATGTTTGGTTAAAAAAAATAACAAATAAAAAGAACTAGGATAAATATATGATATAATAATATAACATAATCATAGAGACTAGGGGTGTAATTTTCCCATGATCACTCTTTTTGGTATTTTAAGAAAATTGATTAAGTCTAGAAAATTAAATTCCCAAGAAATCTAACTTTCAAAATCAACCACATTGAATACTTATTTTCCCATCAAACTTTCTACATATTTCCTTATACCAAACACCCCCATAAGTTAAAACTATAATTACCCAAAAAGGAAATACTATCTTGTTTACTTTCATCGAAAGATCGTTTTTATTACTACACTAATTAGGCAGGACCCAACTAAACCTACCCAACAATACAATCAACCGCATTGCCCGGGGGTGGGAATTGTAGTACAGTACTGGCAAACGACCAAACATGACGCTTTTTGTGCCAAAGATCTCCTAAACTTAAAGGGTTGGTGGTTCAAATAATTTTTGCGTTTAGAGAGAGAAAAGTTAGAAAGAGAAGGAGTGTCTTGAAAAAAGTGCCACGGCCCCAAATATCAACTTTCCGGTGATCCCCCATTGGAATAATATAAAAACCCAAGACCACCAAGGTCCTCCTACCCTTCCCCCACCATTCACCACCCTTGCAACTTCACTAATGGAAAGGAGACATAGAAGCAGATCTAGAGAAAGGAACCCTCAGCCGAATGAAGAGCTTCCACCCTTCCTGGAAGTTACCGAAAACACAACATATAACCTGGAGCAAGATTTCAGCACAGAAGCAAATACCCATTTGGCGAGCCAAGGGCGACATCTCCCCAATGGCCACCAGGTAACTTCTCCTACTATACACAATCCTGCATTAAGTTCACCAAATCAAACTGTGGATGCAACCAACTCCCAAGCTCATGACTTCATATGCGAGAAAGATGGTTTGCAAGTAGTAGAACTCACTGACTCCTTTAAGGCCCTGGGAGGAGGAAGGAGAAGTAGATTTTGAGGAGGGAGATGTCTTCATATGCGAGAAAGATGGTTTGCAAGTAGTAGAACTCACTGACTCCTTTAAGACCCGACTGGATAAGCCTTGGGAGATGGCGGTGGTGGTCAAACTCTTGGGCAGACCTATTGGTTTCTGGGTGCTACAAAGCAAAATTGAAACATTATGGAGACCCAGAGGCGCATGTAAGATCATTGACCTTGCCAACAACTACTATATAGTTCATTTCTGGGGGAGCAAGACTTCCAACATGCCCTGGTGGATGGCCCTTGGATGATTTTCGGACACACACTCAGTGTTCAACCATGGACGGACTCTTTCAGGGCCAACACTGACAAGATCGATAGAGTAATCTGTTGGATCCAATTCCCGGACTTCCCAGTTAGCAGATATCATTCAAGAATCTTTCGCTTCCTTGGGAATCTTATGGGGAGGACAGTGAAACTTGACGCCAATGGCAAGAACCAAGACAGAGCCAGATTTGCGAAAGTTGCGGTCAGCATCGACCTCACCAAGCCAATTCAGAAGACGGTGATCCTTGATGGTGAGCCAATTAGGGTAATATACGATGGGTTACCTGATATCTGTGTTACATGTGGGAGGATAGGACACAGCATCCTGGCCTGTCCAATGCGAGCAGAAGAACCCATCGTAAACAGCAGATCCAACCTAGCCACTGACCAGAATTCTCATTCTGGGTACCCACCGTCTGCTCATCTTGGGTCAACCAACACACCAGGAGCCTCTAAAGAAGGGAATGATACATGGATGAATGTGCCTAGACGGCAGCGGAGACCACCGAAACGCATGGCAGAAAGTGCACTAGTACCACCGTAGGGACGGAATCCGGGTACCCTCTCCAACAGGTTTGCCACACTAGTGGATGTATCCGTCCAGGAGCCTATACCTACACCAAGCCCATCTCAGCCACATGCTAGCCCACTAAACCCCAATATCACCATTCAGCCCAACAAAAGACATAACACACAAACTACCAAAAACTCCAACAAGAGAAATACCCCTTCAAAAAAACCAACCCAACACCAGAAAACAAATGAGCCCAACCGTCACTCACTCAAAGACATTACCAACGTTCAACCAAACCCAACTCTCTCGGCCTCAACTGGTCAGGATACACAAAAAGCCCTTCCTAAGACCCAACCCGCCTCAACTGGTCAGGATACACAAAAAGCCCTTCCTTACCAGAAACAAGCCACTCTACAATGGCCCCTATGAACTTAACCATCTCAGCTGCACATGCACAACCAGCTAGTGCAGATATACCTCTTCCATCTCAACCCCTATCCACCACAAGGCCTTATGAACCCCCTGACCCTCTCCTTCCCCCACCCCCCACCAACCCTTCCTCCTTGACCACGGGTTCATATTCTGCCTCCGCTCAGGACACAGTTCTAGATATCAGCCACCTAAGAGCAATTACTCAAGATACTGCCGCACAAAATCATCATGGAAAAGCAATCAATATGGATGTAGACCACTCTGTCCCCCCTTCTTATTAACCCAACCGCCCAGGTTTCTCGACCAAATTCATCATATCATATAATGATACCTATCTTGACTTGGAACTGTCAGAGAGCTGGCAAGAAAAAATTTACTCGCATGTTTAAGGAGTTATGTGGTAACCATAAGCCTAAAATTGTGGTGATTGTCGAACTGCGCTAAGTGGCCCGAGGGCAGAGAAGGTCATCAAGAAGCTGAGGTTCACAAGCTCACACCGAATTGAAGCTTGAGGCTTTGCAGGAGGGATTTGGCTCCTGTGGAACGATTCTCGTATCTCCGTGGATATTATTTTTAACAACACTCAATTTATTCTTGCCCGAGTGTCGAATTCAGAATACTCATTCTTGTTCAGTGCAGTTTATGCGAGTCCTCAAGAAAAATGGCGTAAGTACTTGTGGCAAAACCTTGAAATTTTGGCCAATCAATGCTTGGAACCTTGGCTGCTAGCTGGCGATTTCAATGCCGTGCTAGCAGGCCACGAAAGAAGAGACACTCTAGGAAGGCAAGGGCTAGGAAACAGAGCTTTTCGGAGTTGCATATCCAATACTAGACTGTTGGACATGGATTTCTCGGGTACAAAATATACATGGAGGAGAGGCGGATATCAGGCTCGGCTGGACAGATTCATTTGCAATAGCTCTTGGCGCATACACTTCCCAGATGCCAGTGTCTAGCATCTCCCTTTCACATGCTCGGATCACTGTCCTATTTTACTCAAACAACATAATCCTCCACCCAGGGGTAGCCGGCCTTTTCGCTTCCAAGCGGCTTGGCTATCCCATCCCAAATTTGCTAACTTTGTAAGACAAGCATGGAGTCCCAATCCAAATATTGCTCAAGTAATTCAGCAATTCATACCCTTTTTGGCAATATTCTGCGCAGGAAGCGAAGTCTAATGGCACGGCTGGGGGGCATTCAGCGCTACCTGGAAAACCGCCATTCTACCTATCTGTCTAATCTTGATAAAGAGCTTAGGGTGGAGTTTGATGCTGTCCTAGTCTAAGAAGAGATCCTCTGGGCCCAAAAAGCCCGCTGTCAATGGGTAACTGAAGGGGATCGTAACACGGCATACTTTCATGCCACCACGATCATCCAACGACAAAAAAATCGTGTAAAGGCACTGAAAGATGACCATGGTATCTGGAAGACGAATGATGAAGATCTCAAGGAACTAGCGGTGGCCTATTTCAGAAAACTATTTTGTGATGATGAATCCTTTGACTTCCTTTTCCCATTCCCTAGAGCTTTCCCGCACTTAGATCAATGGAGGCTGGATAGTCTGGCAATTCCAGTGGGAGACGATGAAATTAAACAGGGGTTACAACAAATGGGCCCTCTAAAGGCACATGGGCCAGATGGTCTCCATGCATTATTCTTCCAATCGCAGTGGAATCACGTTGGGCCTGGCATCATTGATATGGTCAAGGACATCTTCTGCAACACAAGATGGGATGACGAATTAAATCAAACCTTGTTAATTCTGCTGCCCAAGGTAGAGCATCCTGAAAGGATTACACAGCTCAGGCCCATTGGACTATGTAATGTCCTTTACAAACTAGTGACGAAAGTGATAGTAAATCGCCTTAAACCCCTGCTCAATGACGTAGTGTCTCCGGTTCAATCCAGCTTTTTCCCCGGCCGTCAAATAACCGACAACACCATTCTAATGCAAGAGGTTATACACACTATGCAAATCAAACAGGGTGTCTTAGGTTTATGACTATCAAAATAGACCTGGAAAAAGCCTATGATAGGCTGCGGTGGAGCTTCATACAGGATACTCTGGAGGCAGTTGGAATACCGGATAGTCTCATCTCTCTAATCATTAAATGTGTCTCAACCTCTAGTCTTCAAGTTTGCTGGAATGGGGCAATTTCCTCCTCCTTCAAACCCTCAAGGGGAATTCGACAAGGTGACCCAATCTCCCCATATCTCTTTGTACTTTGCATGGAGAGATTGTGACACCTTATTGATCATGCAGTGAAGACCAAAGCTTAGAAACCGATCAAGTTGAGCCAAAGAGGCCCGAAACTCTCTCATCTATTCTTCGCTGACGATCTCCTTCTCTTTGCCGAAGCCTCAAGGGACCAAGTGGAAGTAATAAATGATTGTTTATCTAATTTTTGTTTATTTTCATGTCAAAAAATAAGCAAGGAAAAATCTCGCATCTTCCTTTTCCCGAAAATAGCTGAAAAAATGGATGCTAAAGTTGATGCAAGAGTCTGCCATGTGGCACTTCACAAATAACTCTTGCACCAACTTTAATGTTATAAGATAGATTTG
The DNA here is from genome assembly GCA_028386065.3 of Turnera subulata. Lineage (NCBI taxonomy): Eukaryota > Viridiplantae > Streptophyta > Magnoliopsida > Malpighiales > Passifloraceae > Turnera > Turnera subulata. The sequence goes on along the minus strand of JAKUCV010000534.1, from coordinate 150,540 downwards.
TTATTAATATATTTATATTAGAAGTCAAGGGGCGCCGCTACAGTTTAATATATATATATATATATATATATATATATATATATATATATGGATTTGAAAGGATATATAGTGTACTGATGATCACGTTAAATCTTTAAACTTGGTTCCAGTATGTACGATTGAGGGGATGATCTCGCGTGCCTGCCTTGTAGCAGCAATTCTGTTTAATTTAGTAATTCTCTTTTTCTACAATAAGAAAGGAGCGAGAAAGAAGGTTTATAATTAAGTATTATATCCAAAACCATCAAGGTTTGACGATGTGTGGGAATCTCCAATTTGATCCTTGGATTGCAATATATATATTTTGACAACAAATTAATCAGTNATATATATATATATATATATATATATATATATATATATATATATATATATATATATATATATATATATTATTGCATTATAGTGGAAATGTATGTAAAATGCGAGTACGTATGTAGGCCATGAGTGGCTTTAGATGGTATATATGAGAAATGAACGGAAGTATATAAATAACAACACTTTGTTTCGGTACACGTCTGTGAGCTCCTTGATCACATTTTAATTGTTTTGTTCTTTGATTTTTGTTTCCATCTTTTCCTCTTTTTTTTAGGTGCTAATTGTGATTGCTTGTATCTTATCTGTTCTTATTTTTCAACTGTCAATTTCCAATTGTAAGAAACTTAAACATCAAGAGACAGCGGGAAAGAATATGAAACCAAATTACCTACCTATGTCCTCTGGACTCCCCATCGCCCCACCCTTGCTCTGCCGCCCTCAGCTCACCACCTCCTACACACTACCACCTGCGACTTCTATCCCCAACCAATTCCCGACCCCACACCCTCATACCTTGCCCTCTGCTGACTCAGTTCTTCCTAACCATGAGCTTAAAGAAACCCCTAATAGCCAGGCTTTGTACTTTCCAAATGGGGAAGAAAATCCATCCAGAATGCTATTGCTAACAATCAAGCTATAAGTGTGTACGTTGAGAACTTCCCAGCAAGATGGCTGCCTACAGATATCCACCTAGTGATGTTAAAATATGGTGAAGTTATGGATGTGTTCATCCCTCAAGGAAAGAACAGGAAGGGGGTCAAATTCACCTTCGTAAGGTTTAGAAACAACAACGATATCCAACGTATTATTAATAGCACCTGCTTGATGCTCGTTGACGGTGTGAACCTCTCGGCCTCTATCGCGAAGGACCGCAACACATCCGATAACCAACCTAGATGGCCTCTCAGGCCTGTTTCAAGAAACTACCTCACTGCCTCCATAGTTACAGGAGAGAAATCATATGTTGAGGCGACAAAATCTAAGGACTCCCAGTCTCAACGCTCTCAGTCGTTAAACCCTACCCAAAACATGAACTCTCAAGTGTATATCCCTAAGGATGACTCCTTAGTATGGCTCAACCACTGTATTCTGGGTGTGCTCATGCATCCCTTGCCACCCAATAAAATTTGGGAGCTCTTCTCTGAAGATGAAAACTCTTGCTTCAGCCTCATTCTGATTGGTGGACTGTCTTTCCTCCTCAGGTTCCAGTTTGCACGCTCAATGCTTGACTTCCTCAAAGATAAATAAGCCAGACTGGACTCAGTATTTAAGGTCTTTAGACCTTGGAAGGAAGGTGATATGGCCTCCGACAGGCTATGATGGGTCTTAATCCGGGGTGTCCCGCCGCATGTGTGGTCAAAAGACTTTTTTAAGCTCTTCTCCTCCAAATTTGGTGATTTTGTTGAGTGGAGCTCTGATACTAGCAGAAGAAGCAGACTTGATGTAGCCGAAATCTTAATCCTCACAAAGTCTGTGAGCCCGATTAACAGTTCTGTGAAGATGAAGATTGGTGGTCTATCTTGTGAGATAGGGATCCTAGAGTCACAATATGATCCTCTGGAATGGTCACGGCACTCTCCGGATGTGTCAGGTCTCAACAGCGAAGGCGGCGCATCTAAGCCAACTCCGCCTACATGCAATTCTCTCTGTGGCGGTGCGACTGTTTCCCAAACCCCCTCGATTCCTACAAAATTCCCCTACTTACGCCAGACAAGCCTACCTGACAGCTCCTTCAACTTGACTCTGTTATTAACCGCACCAACATCATCCTTGAACGGGGCGGGGATTTAAATTCCCTAAGTTCACGCCCCATCCCGTCTGAGCTATCACAACCACTCCATAGCCCAGTCCCCACTGTCGCACCGAACACTACCCATGAGCAACCACCTTTGACCCCCAATCCCCAATCTACCCCTCCCATCTCTGCCAACACATCTAAATCCATTTGTGCTAGTTCTGGTCACAACGAAGTGGAGCCCAACAACTCAAGCCCAAATTCTAGAGCCTTGGTCCTTATTCGGACACACTGTCAAACCTAAACGCCTCCTTTCAAAGCCCATCGCCCTACAAGCCCTATTTCCCTGAGTCCTCAAGCTCTTTCAGCGTCCCTTTCCCTATCCAGTGTGAGTCATCTTGGTCCAACCCAGAATTATCTTACCTGTGTGACCACAGTGGCTTGGCCTTCTATCAGGCTATGGAAAGAAGGGTGGCTGCTATTCTACCGAACATGGACGTTAAGAAGAAAAATAAGGTAAAGTTCTTATCTGCGAAGGGGAGTGTTATTTCTGAACCGGAAAGCCTCCAACGAGTGCCTGACTCGGAATTTCGAGCCAATAATAACAAAATTTTGGTTGAGGATTTATCGTCTGCACCTATCCTTGTCTCCTTTAGCTCTCTTGAGGTAGCTGAGACAAACCACATAGGAGACCTCGTTGGGTGGGATAGAAGCGCCGCTGATGGCGAGACCGATAAGCTCATTGAGATCCTGGTGGAGAGAGAGGCGGTTGAATGGGCGCAGCTGCGGGCAAGCGAGTAGCTTGTCTGCTTTTGTCTCCCCCAATGTTTGTCTTTTCTTATTTATGGTTAGTCTAGTCGCATGGAATATTAGAGGGGCCACCTCCTCTTCAAAACAGTTATATCTTCGCTCTTTGGTGAGTCCGTTATAAGCCAAATTTCTGTTTATTAGTGAGAGAAAGTGTAATGGCATTAACCTCCCGTTTTGTCATCGCTTATGGGGACCGAGAAACATCGACTTCTGCGCGATGGAAGCCAGAGGCTTGGCTGGCTGTTTATTGATGATTTGGGACTGCGATACTTTTAAGCTCCTACAAAAACAGGTGTCGGATCGTTGGATCATAATTGAAGGGATTTTATTGGAGTGGAACTCGAAAGTGTCAATTTGTGGTGTCTATGGAGATACACAACTCGATGGTAGGGTCCAGATGTTTGAGGAGTTACCTAGGCTGAAGCTGACTTTTAATTACCCTTGGCTTGCCACTGGAGATTTCAACGAAACTCTACTTCCCTCTGACCGCAAGAGCCAAAGATTCTACCCTAGGGGTGTTGACGCCTTCGGGTGATTTGTTAGTCAGTTAAACCTTCTTGAAATCCTCATGAAGGAAAGGCGGTTCATGTGGGGAAATTTTAGAAGCGCAAGTTGCATAGACCGTGTCTTTGTAGAGGCCGATTGGTGTCTTATGTTCCCCTCCCTCACCCTCAGAGCTGGTAGCAAACGTGGTTCCACCACGTCCCTTTATTGTTGGAGAGTACCCCCATCGATCAGGGTCACAGGCCATTTCGGTTTTTGAATGCCTGGTGGTCTCATCCAGGATTTATGGAGGTTATCGAGAGGATGTGGGCCGAGGCAAATTTGCAATTTCTTGGGAAGTTCAATTTGCTGAAGAAGCTGAGTCTGGTTAGGAAACTTCTTTCTAAGTGGAATAGGGAGTCTTTTGGCAATATGAAATCTTGCATTGATGGAATCCAATATGAGTTAGATACACTAGATAAAGCGGCTGATATAAGAGTTCTATCTCCTACAGAGCTCCAAAAAGTAAAGGAGCTAAAGTGCACCCTAAAGCTAAAATTTCGGCAATGGGAATCTATGTGGAGGCAAAAAGCGAGAGTTCAATGGTGCAAATTGGGGGATCGCAACACACGGTTTGTCCATCTCTCAGTTAACATCAGAGGACGCAAAAACAGGCTTGATGAAATAGTGGTGGATGGGCAGGTCGTCCGTTAACCTTAATTAATTAAAAAAGCTGCTTGCAGCTTTTACTCTAACCTCTACTCTCGGCAAATTCCAGTAAGACCATCCATTGGCTCCCATGATTTTCGCAGACTCAGAGCGAAGGGGAGCCGTTGATCAACACAGCCAACTTGGAGGTAGAAAGGCATGTTAATATCCAGTTGCGCCACTTTTGGCCAAACCCCATGGCCTCCAAGACTTGCATCAAGTAGTTCCAATCCACTGAGTCATAGGCTTTTTTGAAGTCCAGCTTCCAGACAATAGCCTTAGATTTATACTGTTTCAGGCTATGGACAGCCTCATTAGCGAGGAAAGCACTATCCATAATACAACGGCCTTCAATAAAACCTGACTGCATCAATTTCTTCAAGAGTAGTGTGCTTGGGATTGGGATGAAGGAGCGCTTGGTTGAAGAATTAGCTGCTCGCCTATACAGCAGAGCCGAGACCTTTCCTTTTACCTATCTGGGATACCCTTTAGGAGCCAATATGAGGATATTATCTGCATGGAACTCTGTTATAGAGAAATTCAAAGGGAGGTTGAGGTCGTGGAAGGGTAAGCTCTTATCTTTAGGAGGGAGAGTGACCCTCATTTCATGTCATTATTTAAGCTTCTTGTGACAGTGGCAAAAAAGTTAACCTCCCTTATGAGGAATTTTTTGTGGAACGGGCTGGAGTCGTCTAGGAAGGCATGTCTGATTGCTTGGCATCGTATCGTTGTTCCTAAAAAATTGGGGGGATTGGGTATTATCAATCTGGAGGTTATGAACCAATGCCTTTTATTTAAGTGGTCTGTCTGTTCACCACTCCTGTTTCAAAGATCTGGAAGGATTTGATTAGCTCAAAGTGCGTTGAACCGTCGGCCAGATTCTCTCCCACATTTAACGTTCAGAAGTGCTCCCCATGTTGGAGGGATATCGTGTCCTCTGGTTCCCTCAATAGCCAATCGGGTATTGATCTTCTCAAGGGCTCGTTCTTAAGAGTCAGTGATGGAAACAAAGCCCTCTTCTGGATGGATGACTGGACTGGGCATGGTGTCCTCAAGGACCTCTACAGTAGGCTCTTCTCAATCGCATTATGCAAAGAGTGCACCGTCATTGACTGCCTCACATATTTGGGAAATGGCCCCCTTTGGTTGCACCAATGGCGAAGGCACCTGTGGGACTGGGAAAGGAATCAACCGGAGGAGTTGCGCACTATCGTTGAAGCTACTACTTTGGATCCATCCCGTAATGATCGAAGATGGTGGCAGAACAGTCAAAACGGTGAGTTCTCAGTCAAGCTGGGTATATCATTTATTTACTCTCAGTTAGATGTGGTTGCCTCCAAGCCGTATGTTTGGTTCTCTCTTGTACCCACCCTATAAAGTGGAATGTTGGTTGTGGTTCGCCCTCAACAATGGAATCCCTTCTAAGGATGTCCTGCGGGAAAGAGGAATTCTTTCTCTTGCCGACTCCATCTGCAACCTATGTCTTTGCACGCTTGAATCCAGGGATCACCTACTTCTTCACTGCCCTGTTTCTTGGCGAATCTGGTCTCATCTGTGCTCTTGGTGGGGTGTCCAATGGTGCATTTGTGATAATTTAGAGAACTTTCTGATTCAATGGACCTATTTGTCACCTGCTCGCTGCAGCAGAGCCTGGTGGCTTGTTATTGGTATTGCCTCCTTATGGTCGCTATGGATTGAAAGGAACAATCGGATCTTTCAAGGGGTCGTTAATAGCGTGGAACATCTTACGGACCTGATCTTGGCGCGTGCATTCTTTTGGATTATATCCATTCAAACCGATATTCCCTTCAGTGCCTCCATGCTCATGGCGCACGCTGAGTCTCTGCAGAACTGTAAAGCCCCTGGGAAGAGGTTTCTTCTTCTGGATAATCCTTAACTATTGTGATTTGGGGACCGGATCATCAGGTGTAATGTGTCACAACCCGGGAATCCAAGGCGCACAGGGTTTCCTTGGGCTTGCTGGTGCGCGTGTGGGCTGACTATTCTTGTTAGGATTTGGGCTGGCCACTTTGAGTCTTAATAGGAATAGACTTGTGATAGGAAACCTAGTCGCGATAGGAGTTCTATTACTAGTTGGAAAAGGGCTGAAACCTTGCGGCACCTATATAAATAGGACGCGTGAGGGGGAGTTGTTGG